>MU204205.1:3859805-3884805 GCA_017309775.1 Paedocypris sp. Pulau Singkep
CAGAGAAGTTTACCGGAATTGGGATTTACGTCAACGTCAAATTATCTTGCATTTATCTAGATTTTAGTTACTAATCTATGTCTTTTGGAGACACGAGTATAAACAATTCAACAGCTTTCAGCCTTGGCCTAAAATATAATAAGATCTTAATATTGGAAATAAGATTTAAGTTATTAAATATTAAAAATATTCTAACAGATAGATAGATAGATAGATAGATAGACACTCCTCTGTGCTTTTGAAAATAACTAACTATTGTGTTGTGTGATTTATTATTAAAAATACAGAGGTTTAGGCAAATAACCGGTCATGAAAGGTTTAGACCTCTGTGTGGCGTCGAACAAATTAAAAAAACTCTTTGCTTTAAAACGCTGGTGCGGCGTGAGTTTGTCCTTATTACGTGTCGGGTTTGTATTGATTGTCTTTGGCGTGATATTGAGCTCCGTGATATTGACTTCCAAATCATATTAGAGTGTTAGTTTAGTTGTATAAGAGTAGGGGTTAGCATCAAGGGTGTGGGTTCAATTCCCAGACAAAATTCACATTTGATTCCCGTTCATTTTAACGACCATTGGAACTGGTTTTGATGACTATATAGTGCTATAGATATCAATGTAATAATGATATCTAGCACTATATACTGTAAATATATGCATATATACCTGCATGGTATATACAGTATATAGGCATACCGGCAGTTTTGGGTGTAACACATTACAAAGTAACGCATTACTGTAATTAAAATACTTTTTCCACTGAAAAAGTAATGGAACAGAGTACTGTTCATTTTTAGGTAATTTAATTGTAACGTAGTTATTCAGTAACCAAGTTACTGTTCAGACAGTTATTTGATAGTAATTAGTAATGATTGATTGATTGATTAATTACTTTTTTAATGCTTACCCAACATACCCAACACTGCATGTATGTGTGTGTATATCTACACACACACACACACACACACACACACACACACACACACACACACACACACACACATATACTGTATATATACAAAACAGATCATTCAGATTCAACTTTATTGTCATCCAAGTCATGTAACTACCATAATTTACTCATGCCATCTTTTTCACTGAAGGCACACTTGGAATCCTAAATCCAAAAAAATGGCGTCAAAATTTACACAATATAAGTGAATATTGAAAAAAAGATTAGGAATGGAAATGGTTTATTATTTGTCCTTTTAGTATGAAAAATAAAGTCATTATTGTGTGCATTTTTATTTACCAGAGCGATTACTCTTCCTCTACTAAATCATCTGTTTATTCTAGATTGTTTGCGTTGCTCTGCTATCGATGCGCTTCATTTTAATTTCGACGTGGCTGTGATCTAATGCTATTTTCTCACCGGCAGGGAGTCGTGGCAGGAAGATTATTTCTGTACCAACATGGACCCCGACTCCAAGGTGCGTCCCTGCTGTGCTTTGACCTAAAACTGTTTGGCATAATGTACAATTTATCGCCGCGGCCTCGGCTATTAGTCACCGCGACCTACAAATATTCAGCTTTTACTACTCCGGAGAACAAAGCTCGGAAAGATGTTGTTGATTTTTCGTCGTCTGTGTGTGTATCTGAAACTTCAGCCGAAACATTCTGAAACTGTTTGGATTTTTTTAAATTGGTATCACTTGGAGAGTGTAACATGACAGTTTTAGAAAATAAGATGAAAATAAATAATATGTATAAGTAAAGAATAAAGAGAGGCATTTTAAGTTTACACTAAATGTATTAATTTTACACAAAATACAGTTGTGCATCTCTCCATTTTTATTTTCTTTCCCTCTTTTTCTCCACTTTTTCCTCTTTTTCTTTATTCTATCTCCTCTCTCTCTCTCTCTCTCTCTCTCTCTCTCTTACACACACACATACACACAATAACTCTCTCCCTTTATTCTCTAGTTCATTCCTCTCTCGTTATCTCCCCCCTCTGTCTCTTTTTCTTCTTTTTTTTTTACAGTTTATTTTCTTTTCTTTACTTTTTAACTTTTTCTTTCTTTCTTTCTTTCTCTCTTTCTTTACTATGCTTTCTTTCTTTTCTTCTCTTTCACTTTTCTTTCCGTAGGTCGTTGTTTCTCTCTTTTTCGCTCTCTCTCACAAACACACTCACACGCACACACACACACACACACACACACACACACACACAGTCTCTCTCTCCCTACATTCTCTAGTTTTCTTTCTCTCTCTCTCTCTCTCTCTCTCTCTCTGTCTCACGCAAACAACTTCTTCCTCTCATTATTTTACTGTTTTTTTCTTTTTCTTACACGTTGTTTCTCTCTCTCTCACACACACACACACACGTGATGTCCGTCTCAGTGTTTTGCAGTGCGCTCGCTGGGCTGGGTGGAGGTCCCGGAGGAGGATCTGACCCCGGGTAAGAGCAGTCTGGCCGTGAACAACTGCATCCAGCAGCTGTCGGACAGTAAAGCCGAGGGCCGGGACGCGGTGGGCGCCTGGGGAGAGGTGAGAACACACACACACACACACACACACACACAGTGCAGCATCCGCTTTAAAGATGGACGCCTAATCTAAACATATGCATAAGTACATGTTCTCATATCGGCTGGTCTGGTACCCATTAGTGCCGTGCGCTTTATGAGGATTATTTGATTTAAATTCGACTGTTACAAATATTGCTACAAATAAATAAGTTTAAATCGTTTCTTGCCCTTAAAAGAATAATTCTCAACTTTGGCTGGAAATGTCTTATATGACGCATAGATTTTGAGGTTTTGACGAGTGTTAAGATTTCAATATCTACAGCATATTTACAAGCATAAATCCAAATCAGTGAGATTATTGCGCTTTCAAAAGGATTCAAAAGGTACACGTAATCTAATCATATGCATAAGTACGTCTTCTCAAAGTGGCTGGTGTGTTAGCCATTAGTGCCGTGCGCTTTATGGGGATTATTTGATTTAGATTGGTGTTTGCTCAGGGTCAGGACATGATGATGGTCCTGAAGAAGGACACGCTGAGCCTGATGGACCCGCTGGACCGCAGCCTCATCCACTGTCAGCCCATCCTCAGCATCCGCGTGTGGGGGGTGGGCTGCAACAACGGCAGGTAGCTTGACCTTTCACACCCGCCAGCTCGTCAATCATTGGCTGTCAGCGTTGGTGTCGTGTGTGTGTTCTGCACCAAAAGTGTGGCTTGGCTAAACGTCACCGTTTCTGTGATTTATTTTGCTGTTATTAACCTCTTTCTTTCTTTTCTTTTCTTTTCTAAATGGCCACTCGTGAAAACAGAGACAGGTAATAACGGCACTTTTTACTTTCTTCGATAGTCAGATTCACGTGCACGTCATGGTTACGCTATCAATTCGTTTGTTTTTCTGATCGTCATGCATTAACTCACACTGTGTGTGTGTGTGTGTGTGTGTGTGTGTGTGTGTGTTGAGAAACAACGTAAAGAAGTGTTGCACCGCTGCTGGTAATAGCTAGACCACAAACGTTTACTGACAAATAAATACTTAAAAATAATTTCTTGCCATTTAAAAAAAGAATAATCCTCAACTTTGGCTGGAAATGTCTTATATGACGCATATATTTTGGGGTTTTTAAGAAAGTTAAGATTTTAATATCTATATAATATTATATATTGCTTCAAGGAAAACACCATATTTACAAGCATAAATCCAATCAATGAGATTATTGCACTTTCAAAAGGATTGAAACATTTACAGTGTGTAATATTGTACTGTTGCATTGTAATGATTTAATAACAAAAAAACTGAATAGTTCAAGTTCAAGTTCTGAGTATTTGTAAGGCACTTTTCACAGTTTTAACTGTCTCAAAGCGCACAATAGCATTTCCCTAAGTAAAATATTGTTGGATTTGTGACCAAGGGGTGACAGGTTTGATTCCCTCATTCTGTAAAATGTTTTGAATAAAGTGAAAGCAAATGTAAAGAAAATCTAATGTGAAAAGAACAAATAAGTCCTGGATTTCACACCATGCGCGATTGAAGCAGCGGACACTATTCTACTTCTCTTGCAGCTTTGTGACATTTAAAATACGTTCTATTCCCAGAAACGGCAATCGATTGGTATTTATAGAACATTATCATCTGATACGGCCTTGTTCTGGCCAATGAGGGAGACTGTGGTCCAGCGCGGAGATTTAGTGAAATAGGAATCTGGTTTAATGCTCATCACTTCGCTGGTGGTTGGAGTTTAGCGTGTTAGTGTTTGGAATGGCTAAATGAAAGCATCTGTCATCCGTGGCTCAGTGGAGCTGGTGTTAGCAACACCAAAGGTCATGGATTAAACTTCCTGGAAAAGCTTGATGCTCTTTTAACGGAGACACTTTGGATGCTTTGGACTAAAATACTTAGAAAAAAGACACATTTTTGAGTATCATGTAAAATTGTAACGACTATTCATTTAATGAATTTGTATTGTCTTTTTTAATCAAGGGGATTGTTTGCATTTTGATTTTAGATATTTCACTCAACAGTATGGATGACCAAAACCGCCAACATGACAAAGAAAATAAATGTAAAGAAATACATACGTACAAAATTAATTTATAAATACATATATTTATATTATTACAACAAATAGGAAATAAATGTGCTTATGTCTAATTAAAAACGGAAATGCGTTTATGCAAAATAAATGTATAAATACATTTACCGTATGTTAGTACAACAAATGGGACATAAATGTAACCATTTAGCTTTTGTTTTTCTCAAGCCCCTTTTCTTTATATATATCGAGAAACGTTGGCATTCCTTTTTCCATATCAAAATGCGTAGGCAAATTTATATTTCGATTTTTTTGGTTTTGGTCCTCCATAAAACAGTGAGTGAAGATTATTTGTTCGTCTCAACGTTGCCAGTTCAGAAGTGGTTTTAGTAGATTTTTTTTAACTTAATAAAAATAAATGTTTTCAACCTAATAGCATGAAATTTACATGTGCTGTATAAAATTTACGTTGTATAATTGGGACGCCGGTTGCAAATTATTACAAACTATTACATAAGCCTAATATTGTTCACCTCTTTGGGACACATTCTACTTAATTGGGACAAATAACATGAGAGAGAAAAAGGAAAGAAAGCCCAAAGCAGTTATTCGTTTGTACTTTTTTGTAAGATTTGGAAACATGTTTACAAAGGCGCAACTGTTTAAAGCGTGTCCCCAGTTGATGATGTCACTAAAAATACCGGTATTTTGAAAATGCTGTGTGAATAGTTCTTTACCGGTAAAGTCGGTCCGGGAATTTTAAAATGCAGGAGTATCTAATGTCACATATCAGCAGCGCTTGCATTTCAGTCAAAGTCAGTAATCAACCGTATACTTCAGTGTTTCGTTTCAGATCGTATTTTAATTCATAGAAATGTTTCATACCATTGCAACAATTGTAAACTTTGTAAATCTCGGTTTCTGTGATGCATTTCGGTGCTTTGAGACGTTTTATGACGAGTCTTTGTGTCATTCTTCTGCAGGGACTTTGCCTTCGTGGCCAGTGATAAAGACACCTCCATGCTCAAGTGTCACGTGTTCCGCTGCAGCGCGCCCGCCAAGACCATCGCTTCCGCTCTGCACCACATGTGCTGCAAGGTCTGATCACACGCTTTCATCAGAGGTGTAAAGAGGAGCTGAAAAACAACTTGAGTAAAAGTACCTTAAGGATACCTTACTGTAAAAATCACGCCCTTTCAAGTTACCAGTTCCAAGAATACTTGAGTAAATGTAAAGTATCCAATTTTGAAAGAACTTAAGTACCGTATTTACGCGAATATAAGCATCCCGCAAATATAAGCACCTTGTCTGTTTATTTCAGACAAAATAAAATTTAGACTTTTTCCGTCTGAAATTTTTAGATAATTTTTAGAAATGTTTAGATTTTTTAGATATTAATTATTTCATTTCTGACAAAATTCCGTTCATTTTCTCTTTTTTTTTTATTTAACCAACTTATTGTGACTCAAACTTGTGACTCTTGTCTCTTCAATGTCGTTTTACTTGGGGGAAAAAAAAAACTTTCGGAAAAAACATTTGGAAAAAACTTTTAGAACTACACCTCCTAAAATCCTTCGCTGCTCAGGTAAATATTAGAACAGTCTTGCTTATAGACTTGTTTTCAGGTTCTAGCCGTTAGCTGTTAGAGTTCTTTCTCGTTGTTTATGTTGGGGGAGGGTGGAGAGAGAGAGAAAGAGAGAAGGAGGGAGGGGGGAGTAGGGAGAGAGAGAGAGAGATGGAGGGAGAGAGAGAGTGACAGAGTGTGGGGGGAGGGAGAGAGAGAGAGAGTGAGAGAGAGAGAGGCTTCTTTATCATTCAACTTTTTATTATCTGTCATATACAACTGCACACTAATATTACTCACTAATAGAAATATCATCGTTGTTGTTATTACATGTATTTTTGAAGCTGGATTTTCTAACAGAAGAACATTATTTCATGATATGTATCTATTTATTAGAAAAGAGTCTAAGACTATTATTTTGTTACAGATTTAAGTCTTTACAGATGAATTTTTTTTTGTTACAGAAGTTAGTTTTGCACCATTGAAGCATATTAAAGCATGTTCATCAAGCCTGTGAAATATGGAAAAACTAGCTTGTACATTCACATGCATATTTGAAGTGGGCGACTGTAAGCACCTCGCAAGTTTTTGAGCCTCAAAAATTGGAAAAAAAAACAGTTGCTTATATTCGTGTAAATACGGTATTTTACTTGTACTGAATTTAGGCTGAAGAAACACCTAAACACTGTTTTCGCAGATCGTGTCTGAAAAAGCTGCACTGCAGCCCTCGATGGCTCGGTCTCTCACCATGGAGAGCATCTCCCCAGAGGACTTGCCTCGCCAAGGTACGGCCGGCTGAGGGACTGACCGAGTCAAGGACGTGTTGTGCTCTTTTCACCCGCCGCGGTGTTGTGTGTCTGCACAGTCGACTTTCTGGATACCGTCCGGCAGAGGATGCAGAAGTTTGAGGTGGAGTACATCGGAAACCTTCCAGTGTCCAGAGCCATGGGTCAGTTGAGGAGAACACAGTGACGTAGACGTGCTTGTGCACTGTACTTAAGTGGAGAGATAGATGGACAGACAGACAGACAGACAGACAGAAAGAAAGAAAGAGAGACAGACAGACAGACAGACATTTAGATAGACAGACAGAAAGAAAGAAAGAAATACATTCAGATAGATAGATAGATAGATAGATAGATAGATAGATAGATAGATAGATAGATAGATAGATAGATAGATAGATAGATAGATAGATAGATTGATTGATTGATTGATTGATTGATTGATTGATTGATTGATTGATTGATTGATTGATTGATAGAAAACAAAAGTCTCAGAAAGGTAGAAAGTTATTCGATTATTCAGATTTTTGACTATATCTTTGAATATATGTGTGTGCGTGTGTGTGTGTGTGTGTGTGTGTGTGTGTGTTCTGACAGGAATGGAAGTGTTAAACAGAGCCATTGAGAGTATCATGCACTCTCGCGACAGAGACGAATGGGAACCCATCGTCATCCATGTGTCAGACACGGTTCTGTCTTTATGGAGAGGAGAGGTGAGACTGGGGTCTGGATCAGAATATTAAAATAAAAGAAGAAATGTACTAAAAAACAAAATATTAGTCTGCATTAATATTTTCAAAATTCAAATATTTGTATTGATGCCAGATTGATTTTGGCTAGATTACAGTTCCTTAAAAACGTACAACTAAAATAATTCGAATGGAAACATTATTTTAGAATTAAAAATTATTTAGATGAAGAAGAAAACTTTTATTTGTCCCAACAATGAGAAATGTACAAATTTATATGTGTATACTGTAAATAGTATAATATAATATACATTCTTCATTATTTTAAAATCATTGGTATGAGCTCTAAAATAACAAAAAAGCGTCTTGACCAAATACTGTTCTTAAGTTTTCCACATTCCTTAAATTTCAACAACATGATCGTGTTTTTCTTCAGGATGGAGATGATCCGTTTTGGGAATGCCAAGTGCGGTACCTGACATTCCTGGGTGTTGGTCATGACACACACACCTTCGCAGTCATCGTAGATGCTGGAACTCAGCGCTTCGAGTGTCACGTGTTCTGGTGCGAGCCCGACGCCGGCATCATCTCAGAAGCCGTTCAGGCCGCGTGCATGGTATGTGTGCATGTGTGTATTATACATTTATTTTATATATACAGTATATATATATATATATATATATAAATGTGTAATACACTGTAAAACAACTGTGCAATTTCTCTCCTCTGTTGTAAAAATTCTGTTTGTGCTATATTGTGTTACATGTACATTTTTTGACTATTATTATTAATGCGTGTTGCACTGCATAGAAAGGTGCTATCATTTCATTGTACATGTATATGACTTTGTATATTTCATATATGTATATGTGCACAGTGACAATAAATGGCTATTATATTCTATATATACACACACACACCCTAATATTACACTAATCCCTTTTTAATATATTTACATATAACGTGTTTTCTATTTTCTACGATTTGGTTGAATATATTCAAATACAGTAAATGGAAATGTAGCTATTGTTCATATACTGTGTTTCAATCTTTCTTTGTCGCATACCTTTATTTTTTGCTCGTTTTCCCTGTTTTCTCCTTTTTGTGCACCCGATATCTTTAGGGATTCAAACCAACAAATAACCCCACACGGCTTTCTTTTTTTTTTTTTTAGAAATTTGAAATGCCTTCTGCTCCCCTTCTTCGCCGCCGTTTTCCACTTCTCTGACAATTTTAGATTAGATTAGATTAGATTAGATTCGACTTTATTGTCATTGTGCAAAGTATGTCTACAGAGACAATGAAATGCAGTTAGCATCAAACCAGAAGTGCATATAAGGTATATTTACAAATAAGATACAAATAAAAAAAGGATATAGTAATATACAGGTTCATGAAAATAAACGATGAAGTAATGAGAAATAAACAGGTGCATAGGAATATACAGTGGTTGTGTAATATACAAATGAATAGGAGGAATGTGCAAAATGACGAGCCAAATATACAAAAACGTGCAAAAATATACAAAAATTAACTTTGCAACAAATTGTAACAGTGCAAGTAAAAAAAAAGTGCATGACTCAGTAAACACCAACAGGGGCGCAAAAAATGTATGAATAGAAAATCGCTTAATGAATACAGAAATACTTTATTTGTTGTCATATTACCATACTTTTGTCTGGCGCCCTCTGCAGGTCCAATACCAGAAGTGTTTGGTGGCACAGACGCCTCCAGTCAGGTCGAAAATATGGCGGGCCAACAAAGTCAAGCGAGCGAACTCCATGGACGGCTCCAGCTTTCCTCCCTGGAACCAAGGACACACACCTGCGAAAATGACAGCACCCGGTGTGAAGAAAGGCATGCTGGCCTTTTTCGAAACCTTCCGGAACAAACATTCCGCAGTGCCCGCACCTTAACGACAGGGTCCTGACGGGCTTTGGGGGAAGGGTGGGTGCACATGCAGGTCTTAATTATCAGTTATTATGAAGGATGTGCATCATTATTGTGCTTTTCCCAGTATGACCGTTACCAAAAAAAATGCTACCCGCCTTTTTGCTCTTAAATGCCGTGTTTTTGCCGACTGACATGTGAATGTAGATGCTCTCGCAGTCCAACCAAAAGCTGAAGGAAAGGCATTTGATCCGTTTGACTACAAATCTCGAGTTTTTCGTGTGACTTTTCATTTACTTCATAGTTTTCACTTCTATTTGGTACATACTATGAAATCAGAATTAGTGCCGAAACTATCAAACTTCTAAAAAACGAACGAAAATGAATTTTTTTTTTCGCTTTCATTCTTCTCGTTTTTGTTTGAAAGTTCTTTTTGTCCACTAAAGATTTTTTTGTTTGTTTCATTCTTTTACCTTTCCTTTTTATTTTTTTATATTTATTTATTTTTTTTTTTAATATTTTAAATTATTTTGTAACTTATTATTTTTCCGTGTTCAAACATTCAAAATCAAATCAAAATTCAAACGAAAATGTGATGATTGCAAGCGAAAGTTTTTTTTTTAAATATGTCTATTTTAAAAAAGTATATATTTGGCACTAATCTGATTCCAAATTATATGTGTGATTATGATATATGACACTTATATGACACTCCCTTTAAATACAAAACAGATTTGGATTTTCTTTTTTGTGACATTTATTTTTTAAAAAAAAGCAAGTTGGAAGAAGTTGTGTCGGAACTTTCAACGGAAACTTTAGAATCATGTAATGTTCCTTTACAGATTGGGTTGCAAGTTTATAATTTGACAAGTTCATTTTGCACTTTCGCTCAAGAAAATTGTACATTTATACAAAAAGCCTTCATTTGAGCTTTTAGTATGACTTTTAATTCCAACATATTTCCTGTAACTGTTCTTTTTCAATTAGTTTCGTCCACAAACAAGTATGTGTCCCGCTCTGTGATTGGTCAGCCACCAGTCCCGAGTTGTGATTGGCTCCCACTCCCAGTGACTCAGAAATTGAAAAGTTGTCCAGAAAATGAATGGATGAGTGTTATAGAGTGAAGGTGAACAGTGTAATCTTCACACCTTTACAGAACTCATCAATTCTGCAACAATAAAACCTCCTCTGATTGGTTGATAACACTCCTCCTCTGATTGGTTCATGAGCTTGTGCGCAAATAAAGGAACCATGGGAATTGCTGCACGTACCATTGATCTGCATTGATGCACTGATTTGAATCCACTCGTTCCTAGGAGCATGTCAGAATGAGACAGAAGATGTGATGCGAATATATGCAACCACTCTCAATTTAAAAACCTTTTATATCACAAACCAACTCAGGTCTCCATAACACAGAGGACGGGGTAAAACAAGACGGCAGAATTCTTTAGCTGAAGAGGAATATTTGGTGACGGTCATGAAGTGGCCATGTCGTGTATTATTTGAATATTAACATAGATATATGCTGTATTTTAGCACAAAACTAGGATGTCATGTAAATAGTTTATTATAATATTCTATTGTGTCTGTGATTGTTCGCCTCTGGAGTTTTTAATGCGACCTGAATTCACCACATGGTGGAATATATGACGCGGACATTAAACTGGTTGAAAACTAAACTGCGTGCTCACTCTTTTAAATCATTGATTTAATGTTTGAAATTTTTTGAAATGTGTGAATAATGGATAGTTTTTAACTTTGGTATGAATTTCTTTTTTACTGATGGCAGCTTTAGACAAAACTGTCATCAGGCACGTTCCTGATCAGGGAACGAATAAGATTTTAAAATATACGGTTTTTACAGAATGTGTCGCGATTAAACAAGATTTTTACCATTAAACATGAAAACGGTTAGAAGGGGGCACCCGGATTTGAACCGGGGACCTCTTGATCTGCAGTCAAATGCTCTACCACTGAGCTATACCCCCTTCCACGAGCACTGTTGTGCTGTATGTCATATTACAATCTGTCTATTACATTATTAGCTGTCTATAATTGATGTATTGGGATGAAGTAATATTTTATAGGTTCAGTATTTGGCTCTAAGCTTTTAACGGCGTTTCTAAAGTCACGTTTTGTTTACGCTAATCACGTGATACCGTCACTTCCGGAAATCGGCGTTGAACCGGACGTGTATGTTCGAGGCTCATACCGACACAACAGTGACAAGATGGTAATGCAAATATTTGGATTGTTTCTTATCTTTTATTTCGTTTTTCTCTCACACATACGCGTTACACGGGTTTTATAACAAAGCTGTGCTTATGTACGTGCTTTTAGTTAAAACAATTCTGAGGTTTGTGTAACTCAACGCGGGTGAATATGCCATGCTAGCTCGAGCTAGCTTCAGTAGCATTTCACTTTGCTCGTTTTATAATGTCAAATTAAACTACAATGTGTACACATTTAAACGTATTTAGTTTGCATTGTACTAGACTTGTCTTAACCCTCACCTTTGAGTAATTCTTCACCGTTTTCGTGGTTTTATGCCGATTGTGATGCGTCATGGCCGGCTTACTTTCAGTTTACATCGGGCATTACGCGAGGTTTAGTTTACCGTTGGTTTAGTTTGTCGTTCTTAATTGTGCAGAACACCCGCGGCCTGCGCTCCCAGCTGAAGGACAGTGTTCCTGTCACCGGTCTGTGTCCCGATGCTGGAGCTTACGGGGTCCCGGACACGCTACGCAAAGGGTGAGTGAGTGTTTCGCCGTTACCATCCGTCATCCGTCATAATCATTAGAGGTGTAAAGAAGAGCTGAAAACCACACTAGAGTAAAAGTACTGATACTTCACTGTACCAATCACTCCATTACATGTTACCAATTCCGAGACTTGAGTAAAAGTTGCAAAGTGTTCTCATTTAAAAGAACTTGAGTATTTTACTCCTACTGAATTAGGGCTCAACAACGCAGAGAAAGGTGAAAAACAAAGAACTCTTTATTTATGAGGGTTTATTTCCAATGTTTCCAAATAGATTATAAAAGCCAGTCTCAAATGTGCTAAAAATAGCAACCGCTAATTAGCTCATAAGTAACGTGAATGTTTTGATAGTTACAAAATAAATTAGCTCATAAGTAGCATCGAGTACCTTCAGCATCCTGCAGATGGCAATATCGCATCGTCCGCCCAAGAAATTAACCGTGGTAGAAATCTATTAGTTCAGCCTGTTACGACGCTTTCTGTGTTTGATTAGCAATGTTTCCGTGTCATCATTAGAAGTTGGAACAAAAAAAACTTGTTTATACTGTATTAAAGTGTTATATGTGCGTATATAATAAAATCCATACTCGATACCGGTTTTCACGTTCATACAGGTTTACCGCCCACCCATAGCGGCGAGTAACAGTAACACTTGGTCTATTCAAATGTAGTGCAGTAGAGTACAGACACTCAATCACAAGTGTAGTCAAGTAAAGAGTAAAATGCGTGTGTATATATATATATATATATATATATATATATATATATATATATATATATATATACTGTATATTTTTATACTCAGTACAAGAACAAAGTAGCCAAAAATACTTGAGTAACAAAGACCAGTACTTTACACCGTTGATAATCTGGTGTTCCGCAGGTTCTCCAGTGTGAAGAACGAGCTTCTGCCCTGTCACCCTTTGGAACTCTCAGAGAAAAACGTAAGATTTATTATGTTTTCGAGGAAATCTAGTTTACTGTATGTTTTTTTTTTTTTCACAATAAAACCAAATAAAGAGGCTATAACAGAACCCCTGCACTATATACTGCACTTAGAGTAGAGAAAATGTCTGGGTTCTGTTTCCTGCTGAAGAGGCTCAGAAAAGGTGGAGCAGGAGTGTGTGTGTTGGACACTGGGTGGCGCTGTGACATCACTGCTCACCTCACAGCTTCTTACTCTATAAGAAATCCATCAATTGGCAGCTCGTTGGTCAAGGTGCCACTCGTGGCTGTTATTGATAACAAATATTCACTTCAGTTTTAGAAAATGGAAGCCACTTTGTTCATGGTCATTATTATTGAACTTTAAAAGTATTGGCAAAAATATCAAACGTTAGTATTGATGCTTCACATTTACATTTGTTTTTTATTTTTCGCTTGCAATCCTCACGTTTTCATTTGTAACTTTTTTTCGCTTGTTAATTATTTTTTCACTTGGACTTTTGGCACTAGCTTAAAAATAATAATAATAATAACAACAACAATGATAATTTGTAAGGTGCCTATTTGGACCTCAGCACATCATGATAGAGTATTTCAATGTGAAGAAACAAACAATTATAGTACGGAAAATATAGAATGGAAAAAAAATGAAACTGACGAAAAACTGAAGTGAAAAAAGTTTCAAACAAAAACATGAAGATTTTAAGCGAAAAAAAATGTAATTGTGAAGCATTAGTTCAATTTCTTATAAGTTTACGTTAGATACTTTTGCCACGAATCTGATGCCTTATACATCATTATGAGTCATCAATGGCAATTTTGTTTTTTTTCCCCTCATTTTCTAAATTTTTATGTTAGAACTATGCCAAGATATCAATTTTTTAAATAAGTGTTTTTACTGTTCTGAAATGTTTACTAATGTGTTTATATTATGATTCTAGTTTCAGCTGAACCAGGACAAGATGAATTTTAATACATTACGCAACATCCAGGGTCTCCATGCTCCCCTCAAACTACAGATGGAGTACAGAGCAGCCAGACAGGTCCTTTTCTTTACATACACGGAGTTTAGTGTGAGCGGAGAAATTACTATTTGCTCATTAACTGGTCTGTTTGGTTTCAGATTCAGCGTCTGCCCTTCCTGCCCAGCTCCAATCTGCTTCTTGACACCCTGAGGGGCAGCGACGACACCATTGGCTTTGAGGACATTCTGAACGGTATCTATGTGACGCTCTTCTAGACAGAACTTGACTTCAATTCAAATAGAAATGCAAAATCTCCAGCCGAGCCTAGTGAAGTTATAGAATCAGCCAATCGGCATCAGGGGGAGGGTCTACAGCAGAGACAGCCCACCATGTAGTAGACCCTCCCCCTAACGCTGATTGGCTCATTCTTGGGCAGACTAAAATTCACATTGGAGTTTGGTTCGTTTCCTGATAGCGAACTCTGCTAATGTTTGAATTCTGTTGTTTGTTTAGATCCTTCCCAGTGTGAGATGATGGGCGAGCCTCATCTCATGACCGAGTACAAGATCGGCATCCTGTGAGGAAACGGCCCGCTTCATCACTTCCCTTGTACTTTCCTGGTGTCTTGTTTATAATAAAATGTCATATTTGATTAGTTTAAAGGCCTTGTTTCTTTTTTGTCTTTTTTTACATGTGGATTTTAAAATACACAACTTGGTTTAAAGTGTTTAATTTGAAAACAACGTAACCCATTGTAAAAATAATGCAGACGTTTATAATGGCGCAGCACAGCAAAGTACATTAGATGCACATTATTTACAGGAAAACATGACCATATGTGAATCAGAGGTGTTCAAACGTCTAATAGGCAATGGACAATTGTTTTAGCACTCAAATTTTAACACAAAAAGCTAAGTAATACAGTCAACTCTGCTTAATCCGATACATGGGGGGGCAAAATTTGTGACGCTTTTTTGGGGGAAAACGTTAGGGGGAAAATGAGCCATAAATCGAAGGAAACTCACTTAAGTCCGATTAATCAAGTCGACATGTAGTTGTCTGGTTTGAACACCTCTGATTTATAGGCGATATAGTCACTTTTACACTCGTATATTTTTTTTTCCCTAAAAGCCAATGGTTTGCAAAAACACTGTTTGGCTCTAGCTTATGTTTGAGCGTTAAATACTCACAATCATGCAAAAGTCAGGTAATCAAACACTATACTGTAAGTTCAGCTAATTACAGTCTGCCAGGACCAACACTTTTGTATTCAGAAGCAAGTCATGCTCTATGTGGCGTAAGAAAGTGTTTAAGGAACATAAATGGAAAAAAATAAAAGCTCAATCCAGCTTTTCTTCCTGGAAGAAATCGGCATCGTTCAGATGCTCCTGAAAAGTCTCGTATTGCTGCACACAAGAAAGAAAAGGAAACAATTGAATGCAATATTTAAACATTCCTGTGAAAAACTATGGATGCACCAATACCACTTTTTTGGAAAACGAGTACTTGCATTTCAGTACACGCAGTACTTAATAAAAATTAAATTTACAGGTAACAGCTTTAGTCATAAAGTAACAAAAAAGCAAGCAGCTAGTTTGAATTTAATCTATTTAAAATGAAAAGCATTTTGTATTCAACAAATTTCAGAATACGCTTACATTATGAAACATATTATAAGTAGAAATAATTAAAAAACATTTGAAAAAAAAAAAAAAAAAAAAAACAGTGCTTTTTTTTTATTAAAAAAAGTATTTTTTTTGGACATTAATATACATCTAATTAGTGCACAATATTTGAATAAACCAACAATACGTTTCTCTCTTGTGGCTTGTATCACGTCAATGTTGTTTTAATAATAATAATAATTGAACCTTTATTAGTAGTTAAAAATTATAAAACAATCTATTATAGCGGTCGAAACTACACCTCCCATCATGCTCTGCTGCTCAATGATTAAAGACGCTAAAAGAGCCTAGCTGATACTCTGCACCGGTGCATCCCTAAATAACAAAGCCATACCTCATTGATCCAGCCTCCGTCCTGCAGCTTGTTGAAGACCTTGTTGACCGTGTCTTTCACCGGCTCGTCTTCCTCACCCTTGCCCTCGTCGTGGACTTCCTTCTGCGCTTCCAGAGCGGTGCGACACCTCTCGAACAGATGGAACTTAAAGTGCTTCAAGGCGTGGTAGACCTCAGTACGCCGGGCACACACGGAGCCCACGAAGAAGCTCTGCATCAGTCACACACACACACACACACACACACACACACTGGTCAGAAGCGGCCTGGAGACGAACACACGGAGCAACAGAACCTGCGAGTCGTCGGGCATGAACTGGTCCTCCATCAGCGTGGTGCTGTGGTACAGCTGTCCAGACAGTCGCACGGTGAAGCGTCCGGTTCGGTGGAGCTCACAGGCCTCGCAGCCTTTGGTCAGGGTTCTGGTCGACACAACACGCAATTTGGGATAACATTCCACTCGCTCCTGCATGGGGAAGAAAGAGTGTCACGACTCTGAACAGACGTCCTGGTCTGGACTGATTAGGATTTTTTAACTGTGTGTTTTTCATGTTTACATTTTTCAATGCGGTTTGACGTTTATTAACCTCTTGAGAGCCGAGAAAATTAAATTTCTCAGAAAATTCTGAAATGATATTCTATTAAGCCTTATGTTCGTTTCAGAGGAACTTCAATAATGTTAGCAGGTCAATTTGACCTTTTATTTTGCATATAAGTGTCAGAAACCATATAAAGTTCCCCAAAACTATTTGTGTGTGTGTGTGTGTGTGTGTGTGTGGCTCTATGTTTTCTACACGTGTTTTCTATGTTTTAAGTTTGCGGTTATGTCTCATTATTGCAAAGAAACAAATTGTATTTGATCTTTCTGACTTTAGCTTGTATTTTGTCTGAAAGCACTTATTGACTCAAATATTTTTAAGGTCAATTTGACCCTAAATTAACAGTATCTTTGTCAATTTGACCCTTAATTAACAGTATCTTTGTAACAAACATGTAGCGTGGTGTTACACATATGTGAACTGAATCATCATATTTTTTATATGATGATTACACCAAATAAGCCAAGTAGGAGTAAACATTTTTTTAGTAAAAGTAAAGATAAGTTCAATATTTTACCTGAGGTGAAAAAAACATTGCCATTCAGGGAGAAAACAATCGCCCAGATAAAGAGGCGCACATTTCGTATACCGAAAATATTTCGGAACTTGCGACGACAATTTCACAGCAACGCATTTGGTTACTTGGGATTTGCGTTATCTTTTCACAGAAATGTGAAAAATGTGTACGTATATTTTAGAATACACAAATTAATAATACAAATTAGTAATACAAAAAATAATACTATGCATTTTGTGGAGCAATGGGAAATATTGTATAAGTATATGTTAATGAATAAGTATTTTAAAGAGAGAGAGCTTTGGTTTTTGGCTGCACGATTCTGGATTAAATGAGATTCACAATTTATTTTTTCACAGCGGCCAAAAAGAAGACAGAAGTAATGCAAAATCATTTCAGATATATTAAATAATCCTTTAAAATATTGATATGATTGCGCACAACCATTAATAACCGACCTGATGCGCACACGAGTGGTCTGACAGACATCAGAGAGTTTGGCAGGATTGTAGAAATGTTGGATTAAGATCGCGAGGGGGTAGAATCGAGATCGCCATCTTTTAACAATTAGTTGTGCAGCTCTTAGTGTGTGTGTGTGTGTGTGTGTGTGTGTGTGATTCCCATCATACCTTGTATCGCTCTTTCCAGCGGCTCCTCTGCTTGAGGTTCTCCAGGCGCGGCAGGACCAGTCGCTCATCAAAGTGATGCAGAGAGGTCTTCATCTCCTGGGCGTAACGCTTTGTCCTTTCACCGCCTGCGGATCAGAACACCACAAGCTCTGGATTCTGCAGCGGCGGTGAGAAGAGACGTGCTGACCTACTGTAAAGTGAGCTGAGGAAGGAGGAGTCCAGGACGTTGATCAGCAAGGCTTTGACCACCACCTGGAAGTGTGTGAGCTGGGATCCCGTGATGACTGCAACGACACGTCACGTTACAAACACTCTGGGCCAGAAGGGAAAGGTTGCCTCACATTGGCGTGGAAGCTGGGAGAGAAAGGCCTTGTCATCAGACTCCTCCTCTTTCTCTGGATCAGCATCCGCTTTCTTTTCATCTTCCACGATGAAATCCTTCAGACTGTCCGTGTCCTGGAGCTTTTCCTCCTCACTGCTGTTGAGAGGACTGCCCTTCTCCTCCTCACTACACTCGTCCTCATCAGAAACCTTACTCGTCTGCTCCTCCACTTTGTCCACCTTCACCTCCTCTTTCTCCTCCTCCTCTTCATCTTCATCTTCCGACCCCTGGATGATGAACACAATTAGACCCTTTTGCTTATCGTGTGACAGGGAGGAAGTATGAGAGCTTCCGGAAGACATGTAAAGTTCGCAAACCAATAATATTGATAAACAAATTCGCATATTACAAACATGATCAATTCAAAGGTAAAATACGCACTAATTATGTTTTCATTTGTCCAAGAGTTGTTTACCTTTTTAATGACTGTTTGCTGCTGTGATCATTCTATCCATTTATCTATCTTTTTGACTATCAACATGTCTATCTATGTCTACCTAAGCATCTGACTAACTTGTTGTCTGTCTGTCTGCCTATCTATCTGTCTGTCTGTCTGCCTGTCTATCTGTCTACCTATCCATCCATCATTCAGTTTGTCTATCTGTCTATTGTCTATCACACTAAACATCTGTCTATCTCACTATCTGTACATTTGTCTGTCGATCTCTCCGTCTGTCTATCCCTATGTCTGACTGTCTGTGTATCTATCCTTCAGTTTGTCTATCCATTTATTATATATGTCACTGACTATACATCTATTTGCAGTGTCAGTCAGTCTGTCTATCTATCTCACTATCTGTATGTTTGTCTGTCTGTCCATCTATCTATCCATCAATTCTTCAGGTTGTTTATCTATCTATCTATCTGTCTGTCTGTCTATATCAGGGGTGGCCAACTAGTCAGACAAAGAGCCTCCGTAAAAAACTAACCACTTTTTTTTCTGTGTTACTACAAAGAGCCACATCATACACACGTGCACACATAAACATCATCCCATTCTTTAATCCAACATGATAATATTAGTTATTGTTCAACAGTTAACATTGTGTGCATATTTGACTCATGTCATGTGAAAGCTCCTGAATGGATAGACATGAGGCTCAAGAGCCACGGGTTGGCCACCCCTGCTCTATCTCACTACATGTCTGTTTGTACTGTATGTTTGTCTACTGTATGTCTTTCTACATATCTGTCTCACGGTCTGTCTGTCCACCCATCCATCCACTACAGAAAAACAGCACCATCTATTCGTCAGAGCACAGATGGCGAGACGGGTCAGGTCTGCGCACACACCATGGTTCTGCGTCTGCGCCGAGAGACGCCAGACTTTCTTCTCTTGGACAGCTCCATCAGTTTGTTCTTTCTCTCTCTCCGCTTGGCAGAAGCTTCCTTCAGCTCGGCCGTCCTCTTCTTCTCCTTCAGAGCCTCGTCCTCTGAATCCTCCGGCAGTCGGAGTCGTTTCCTCTGCAGGACCCTCCTCAGGGGCTCACCACCCACATCACTGGACGAGGTGCTGGACGAGGAGTCCCGGGCGGGGGGGCTGGCGGACCGCTTCTTCGCTCTCCGAGGCGGCCGGTACTTCTCGTCCGTGTCGTCATCGCTGCTGCTGTCGTCTCCATCGGTGTCACGTGCCCGGTAGGAGCTGTCGGAGCTTCCGGGCTCGTCGTCGGAGTTGTGGTACTCGCTGTCGGAGCTGACGCTGGTGGTGCTGCCGAACGAGCCCTCGTCACTGTCATCGAGCATCGAGTCCACGGCGTTCACGCGAGTCTTCTTCGGGTCCACGCGAGACTTGGCTGGCGTTTTGCGTCTCAACCCGAACAACTTTCCCACGCTTTTCATCATTTTTACGAGGCTGGGGTGGTGACGTCACGTAGTGGAATTACTGTTTAGATATAATATTTATAATATCCCGAACTTTTTTTTTGTTTGTTTTTCCCACTCCCGAAATGTCGTTTCTACAAAGAGCCGAGACGCAACAAGATGCTGCGCGCGTTGTTAATGGCTAGTCTCGCAATAATGACCCAAACGCGCCGCGATGGCAAACGTCGTTGTTGTTTTGGTTAATCAATATTTCACGACTAATCTGAATAAATATGCTTATCTGTAGGTATCATTTTGCTCCCCGTCTGGTGCACGCGCCAATAACATGAAGGGGGCGCGTCCGTGTGATTTTAGGATACGCACTTCCGCCAATATAATTCACATCTACTCGAGGAAAGCGCCGCCTGGAGACAAGGAGGCTTATCGATGCAAAAATGTGTACAGTATTTATACAAATTGTACATACTACATACTGTAGGTTTTTCACTTTTAATACCGAAAAAAGGGACGCACACTGCAGCGCCTAGGGGGCGGGGTTACAAGGGCGGGGCGACGAGTCCCTTTAAATACAGTGATTGCTATTTAAAATGTGAGACATTAAAAATCATTTATTTAACTGAAATGCAGCCAGTCTTCTTCTTTTACAACTCAACAGACTTCTCTAATAAACATGGTTTTTTAATAGGGTGCCAAAATATTTGTCATTTTTGCAGGAACAACATGGAAACAGCACATGCATAGAAAAGCTAGTAAAGTTTTTTATTTCCTATTACTAATTAAAAAATGCGTATATATTGAGTTGCAATTTACTATTTTATTTGACTTACACTTGGGGATTACGTTGCATATAATAATGTTTCATGTAATAAAGTAATGATTAAGTGTCTGACACTGCAGACCCGCCATCCTCACTGGACAGTTAAAGGTTAAAAGACCAATCAAACGGTGACGTTGCGTATTACCCAATCAAAAGTAGGGATGATTTACCCTATCCTTCAGGGATAATTTGCATGAAACGTGGCTTTAAATTAAACAAAAGGATACGGGGAAAAAAACGTCCCATATTGATTAAAACAGGACGTGCAATTTTAATCTAAAATGCGTGAAATACCCGTGGCAGCTCTAATATGCATATATACATTATTAACGTCCAACTCTGTTCTTTTACTTTATATCATTGCTTACTGTGCTACTGTTTATTTAAAATATGCCACATACACTTCTGTTTAGATTTCACTGGTTCGGTAAAATAACTTGCACAAGGACGATAATGGATTCTGAACTGCTTTTCCAATACAAATAACCGTAAGACACACACACATTGGACTGTTGAGACATACTAGTACACACACATTCACACTCTCACTCACACTCTTGGACTTTTTCCCAGACTCCATATTTTCCTGAACTCGTGTGACTTTGGAATCCAGAGAACAGTGTGTTTTGTGCGCTTTGAGACAATACTCTTTTATTATTATTATTATTATTATTATTATAGTGTGTGTGTGTGTGTGTGTGTGTGTGTGTGTGTGTGTGTGTGCGTATATATGCATAATAAACACAAACATACAAATTTCAACTTAGTATCTAATTTAATTGGAAATAATCAACAACCAGATTTTTACAGTCGGTCTAGGTCCAGTTATGAAAACCAATATTAAAGAGGAAATATTTCACAGTACTGTGCATTGTTCTTCTTCTAGTCGTTAGAAAATCAAACTCTTAATTTAAGTTGTGAGAAAGGTTTGAATCTCAGTATTGACGCGTTCCACACACTGTACCAAATCACTGAATTTGTGTGTGTGTTTACTTCACTGGATGGATTAAACGTTAAAAGTAAAATGAGTGAGTTTGTAAATATGGCCACCAGGGACCATATCACAATTGTTCTCAGAAGGTTCCAGTGGGCTTCAAACTTCCAACTCCTTGGTGGCAGGTCCAACCTCGACAGATCACAAAGTCCCAGTTTCTGACCAGATCTGACATCACTTCCCTAAGATCCCATACTTGGATGAGACTGAAAGTGATGAGATGATACTCTCACTACTTCTCCTGCTGCTGTTGAAGACTCTTGAGATGCAGCGTGTTGAGAGACTTGATGTCCTCCACCAGTCGGCTGTTGTCCTGAACAAGTCTCGTCTGCTTGCGTCGATAGAAGTCTCGCTCTTTTTGCAGCCTGACCATGGTCTCTTTGGCTTCGAACGCCGCCTGCTTATAGCTATCCCGCTCTCGCTGGACTATCTCCAGCTCGGTTTCCAAAAGCTGGTTGTGTGTGTAGACATCTTGGACAGGTTCGGCTTGGTGTGGCTTCATTATGCCTTTGTGTATCATCTCGAACCATTCGGTTTGAAAGCAATCTAATGTTCTCTCCATGCCCGTTTTAAACAGATAATTGCATATGAACGTATCGAGGCCTTCGGGGATTCTGTTGTCACGTGATTTGGCCGACGGGACTCTCAGTTTTGCGCCATTTGCGTCATCGGCTCGGAGTTTCAGGGCGTTTATGGCGGTTTCTAAATCCTCTTCACCTTCCGTGACCGCGAAGTCTTCCTCAATCGACACATCTTCATAAGCGAGGTCCAAATCAGATTCGTCTGGGAATAATGCGGGTTCCAGCGAAGGTTGAATAATTTCTTCAGTCACTGCTTCTCGCCGGCGCGTGCGACGTTCGGTCCCCATGGCAACTGTTTGACGCTGGAAACCGACGGAGCGCCTGAAGGGACCTTCGCAAAAGCAAAAAGAAAAATTGGAATAGCGTTTTAGAGAAAATTCACAACCATAAATACACATTTAAACGTGCTACTAAGAGTAATTAGATCGAGTCAAAAACACAGTTGATGCCAAAGCTTTATAAACTACCCAATTCGCTATTGTTGCACAAGACCCCAATATATTTGGTTCGACCCGTAATTCAAGAAGTAAAACAGATAAATGTGATGCAAAAACATGGTGATGCAAAAAACACTATTGTTATGTTGCATTAAAATTCTCAAACATGGAAATTTTGAAAGGAAGCGAAACTTCTCTACATATAGCTTCACATAGTGTATAGACATTTTGGTTTTACATATTGTTTCATTACAAAAAAATGTCGCTTAAAATATACCGTATGTTGTCCTGTCCAGTAGATGGCGCCACAAGCGGAGAAATAATGCATAATTGAATTGAAAAATCCTTTAGTCATAAAACGTAACGCAACACATGATTATTATTAGAATTAGAGTATAAAGTATCGTGATAAAAAAAACACCGTGGTTAAAATCTAATTAATTATAACACGATTCCCATGTAATTGTCCTTAAATACGTCTTATTTTATTTACTAATTGTATGAATAAATCCTAATTACCGTATTATACGTTTGGTATTCTAAACGCGCTGTGCTACGCAGTAAATTGAGAAAAATAATATCGAACTGGCACATGCTGAAAGACTCAATCAGTGGCAGCGGCTCTGACCAATCAGATGCTTCCGAGGAGTTTCGGAAGCTGAGATTCAGTAGACACAAAACAGCGCGCTCGTGAATGTCACGATGGATCATTGCTTTCGATGACTGGGACACTCACAGAAATGAGTCAGGAAAAATCGGAGGATAATTCAGAGCAAACGGACTCTGGAAATAAATCAGCCACGTTGTTTTCTTCATACTGTATTGACAGTATTCTGGGAAAGAAATGTCCCCTAAGCAATAAACTCTTAGAAGGCGCAGAAGAGACACGTCGAGGTAAGCCTCGTTTTCAAATGTTTGACCAAATTTGTCTAATTATGTGTTAAATTAATGTTCAAAACCAAGTTCAGTTCTAATTCGTATTTTTATATGTGTTTAGGGGTGTGCATGTTTTGGTGGAGAAAGTCATAGCACGTAATCATATTATTTAAAATAAAACATTGCTGTATAATACTTAAAATTAAAATTCCAGCTGAGCCTTTTGAGCACAAAATGTAGGACATTAAAATATGAAATAACGCATGTTTAATTGATAGCTCGACATGTAGAGCTTAACAAACTTTACTTTTTTGGCTTCTTTGTTGTTTTAAAGACATAACAAAATTGCATTTTTAACAGCAAAAGCTCTTCGCGCCGTGATGCACCTGCCACCGAAGCTCCGCCGGCCATTAGCGGGGACTCGCGGGGACGCGCACGCAGAGGACGGTAACGCGGCGGACGCGCGAATAAAGCGGATCGCGTGTGAAAACTTATCCGAAACCTCGAAAGCATCTCTAGTAAACCTCAGCCTGGACGTCTATCAGGACCAGTTGTGCAAAAACACTCAAACAGCCGTTCCACAAGTTGCCACAACCGAGCTGAAAGAAGAAGAGATGGCGAGGGAGATTGAGGAGAGCACGGGAAGTGACACTGAAGATGTGATGCTGAAACGCAAACCGAGAAGATACCGAACCACGTTTACTGCCTTTCAGCTGGAAGAGCTGGAAAGGTCCTTCCGGAGGACTCACTACCCAGATGTGTTCACCAGGTAAAATATAAATGTACAGCAAAACAACATACAGTTTTATGGAACGTACAGCAAGTTGCTGTTTTCTTTACTGCATCATGTAAAGACTTTTGTCTATTGCTGTCAATACAAAATGTGCATTGCCTATGTTACTGTAAAACAACATTATAGTCTAAACTGACTTTCTTTGTTGAAAAAGTTAGTTTGAAATATCGGTAGTGAATCAGAATTTTACAGTATGCTGCTGTAAAAGCAGCCAGTAATTGTTTATATATATATATATATATATATATATATATGTAGTGTACAACACTACAACATAAGCGAGTAGGTATGTTCTACTGTAAAGTTGAATTTTAGCCAACCAGCGCAAAACCAGCACGGTACAAAAGTTTCACTTTGCGCTGCTTCAAAGAATATTGTCAGTTACATTTTAATAAAATCTATTGTTTTTTTTTTCTTTAATTGAGGGAGGAATTAGCCATGCG
>MU204205.1:3886137-3956137 GCA_017309775.1 Paedocypris sp. Pulau Singkep
TCTCTCTCTCTCTCTCTCTCTCTCTCTCTCTCTCTCTCTCTCTCTCTCTCTCTCTCTCTCTCTCTCTCTCTCTCTGTCTGTCTTCCTCTCTCATTCTGTCTGTCTGTCTCTTTGTCTCTCTCTCTCTCTCTCTCTCAAAATTAAACAAAATTAAAAATGGCAGATGCTTATCCAGGTTTCCACCCGCAACTATCTCTGTACATCTTTACACATTTTCTTTTTCTATTAAAATACAGATTTTGTACACAAATGTAATTAAGGTCTACTAAAATGTAATGTCCACCCCACCCCCCAATACCGTGATATAGTACCGATACCGTCAAGACACTAGAAAATATTGATTTGACACTAGTATATGTTGTTAATATTGGGTTTGTAATCGGACAGGTTTTTTACGAGCTTGGGTCCCGTGGCACTGCAGAGGATTCCTCTTTCCCACAGCGAGGGTGTAATCCAGCGCTCTCCTGCTCTCATCAGCACCTTCCTCTCCTCGTCCCCGCGCTCTCCTAGCCTATCACCACGGCTCAAAGCCACGGACTCGGATCTCTGAAGAAGAAGATGATGAAGAAGAAGAATGTTGCTGGGACCTTTTTTCGTATTTTTACATCACACAAAAACCAAAGAAGCTCTGCGTCTGAAGAACTGCTGATGTCTCTTGTATGAATAGAGAAATGAAATGTTTTCCTCGTGGTAAAAATTCGTTGTTCCGGTTTGTTCCAGAAATGATGTTTTCTTGATGTGAATGGTGACCTTATAACATATTTGATTTCATTCTGGATTTTATGTAAATAAATTAAACAAACTAATTTACTCTATTGTCTCCTTTCATCTTTCATGTTTATTTGTTTGTGTTCAAAGTTCAAAATGGATGTTTCCAATTTCTTAAATATATAAACATATGTGCGAATAATACTATAAGCAATAACTTCATCTTAATACATTATTTTACTCTGAAAACACAGAGAAATATATTATATATAAAGTAAAATTTGAGTGAAAGCTCAATTATAGCGCCATTGCACACATTCTATCCCCCATCTTTCAAAGACGGGGGGTTTTTCAGCCATGGGAATGGTCCATGTGAAGCGCTTTGTATGTCCTCCGCTGGCGTCCATGTAATCTCGGCATTAATGCCAAATACTGGCTCTCACCATTCATGTCAATTAAGAGGCTTACGCTTCAGTTTCCTGCTTTGCTTTTTTATGGTCAAAAAGCTGTTAAGTTGACGCTGGTTGTAAGCTACTTGTTAAACTACTTACTGTTTGTTAAAGCTCCACCACACTAAGCTGTTACCTAATTAGCTTGTCATCTAATAGTGTGTGTGTGTGTGTGTGTGTGTGTGTGTGTGTATGTGTGTGTGTAAAGGAAAGACTAAATTGAATTGTAAATGTAGCGATTGGATGGATGGATGTGTGGATGGATGGATTGATGATGTAAGAATGGGTGGAATGAATTATTGACAGACAGACTGATAAACGGATTGTTGGTTGGTTGGTCAGATAGATGGATAGATGGATGGATGGATGGATAGATAGATAGATAGATCTTCTCGCTGTTTTCTGCGTCTAACGCTCTTCTATCTGGCCACATTCAGGCTCAATTCTCAACAATTAATTAGGCTATTGGCAGTGCAAAAGATGTCAGTAGCCGTGAAAAGGATTTGATTTCAATCATCTCGACTCAAAGGAGCGGTGATTTCCGAATACACTTAAGCGAAATTATAAGCGGACTTTGCTGGTCAGAAAGTGGGTGTGTTTAGCGAGTGAATGGCGGCGGCTGAATGGGAGGGAAGGCTCTGAAAGACACTCCATTATCCCTGATTGCTGCCCTTCACTGGGAAGCTGCGCAGATACCTGCTAGTGCTGTGATGGGGGAGATCTACATGAGAGTGAAAGACTGAGCAGGGGTCAGAGGTCAGTCGCGGATAATCTGGACACCTCCACCCAAAGGGCTTTAGCTGCTGAGATGTTTTACACAACGGAAATAAAAGAAACGTCACGGAGCTTAAAGAATGAATGATGGTCTCTCTTCCTTATTACATTTCACTTTCCCCAACACACGATGTTTTTATTGTTTCGGCCGGCATGTCTTTCTGTTTCTCTCTCTCTCTCTCTCTCTCTCTCTCTCTCTCTCTCTCTCTCTCTCTCTCTCTCTCTCTCTCTCTCTCTCTCTCCCTCTGTCTGTCTCTTTCTATCTGTCTATCTGTCTGCCTCTGTTTCTTTCTTTATTCATTCATTTCTTTCTTTCTTTTTGTCTGTTTGTCTCTCCCTGTGTATCTGTCAGCCTTTCTCCGTGGTTGTTTGTTTGTATGTCTCTCTTTTTCTCTATCTATCTATCTATCTATCTATCTATCTATCTATCTATCTATCTATCTATCTATCTATCTATCTATCTATCTATCTATCTATCTATCTATCTATCTATCTATCTATCTATCTATCTATCTATCTATCTATCTATCTATCTATCTATCTATCTATCTATCTACTCTATCTGTCTGTCTGTTTTCTCATCCTTCCTTCCTCCATTACTTCCTTTCTTCAGTTCATCCATCCACCCATTCATCTATCTATTTATTATCATCCATCCACCCGTCCATCGACCACATCTATGGACCACAATGCTGAGATGATCACCATAATAAATGTGAGTGAAGACTCGCACGTGCTTTAATCTTCCTCTAACGTCCTTTTCAGGTTGAAACGTTCTCTTTACAAATTATAAATTTTATCTATTTATCAGTCTGTCAGTTTATTTATCTGTTAACGTGTGCCATTAATACTACGCAAATACTTTTAGCACCCGCGTGTATTCATATGCGATAATTTTTTTACCGTATTAAAAATTTGAAGAATGTCCAACAGGCCGTGTGATACAATAAATTGTCAAATGTACTGGTAAAAAAGGCTTAATACTAATATCGGAGCTTTTTGTTGTTGTCTTGAAACCCACAACCAGGCCCAACAAAGCTTGACTTATTCCCTTTAAATATTCAAAATGTGCTGTTGATGGGCTGAAGAGCGTCTGGATGTGAATTCCGACTCCTCTGAAATGTGGTTCCATCCTTCCACTCGCGGCTCATTTGCTGGTGTTCTGGTTTCTCTGCGGCTCAGACTGAAACCATTTGAATTGTGATGTGACTCCTGCTGGGATGAATCCATCGGGCAGCCGAGCGCAAATGGAGCAAAGCAAATTTGCCATTGGTCATCATAGCGCCGCGAATCGCTCCAGCCAATTGCGCAGTGATTATGTGTAGATGACTGCATCTGATCCTCCAGCAGTCAGATATTGATTGTCCCTCCAATTCTCCCTTTGACCCGTCATTTCACAAGAAAACAACATGGACGTCCCCAAACCCCCGGACCACTAATGTACTCTTCACATGGTAGAAACTTTAAATCTTGTACTGTTCTACCAGCATACTGGAGCAATATTATAACTAGCTAGCTAGCTAACTAACTAACTAGCTAGCTAGCTAACTAATTAACACACAAACTAACCAACCATCTATCGATCTATATCAATGTCCATCCATCTCTCCAACCATGTGTCTATCTATCTATCTGTCTGTCCGTCCATCCATCCATCCATCTATCTGTATGTCTGTGTCTGTCGGTCCTTCCGTTTGATCTATCTATCTATCTATCTATCTATCTATCTATCTATCTATCCATCCATCCATCCATCCATTTATCTGTCTGTCTATCTATCCATTTATCTGTCTAATTATATATTTCTTTAATTATATGTTTCTCATCTTTATACGTGTATTTCTGAATACTACAGTTATTGACAAACACAGTTCAGTCTTCCTCTTCTCCTCAAGCGGGTGGACGTGGTGTCTTCCCAGCGGAGCGCAGCTCTTCAGTCTCCTCCACTCGGCTCAGTGTTTTGTTCTCCCTGATCTGTCCCGAGACCGGTTCTTTAGAAACAAATTGCACCGGAGTCCTGATCTGGAGTCATTGTTAAAGTGATTGCCCTCCTTTGAAAATCAGTGATAGCAAGTCAATCAGTTGCAGGAAACGCTTGGAGTGGTTTTCAGCTCCAGGACGTGATTGAGGAGTGTCACAGCTTCGGGAAACCAAAGATACTGCAACAAATTTGGTTCTAAACGGCAAGATTTCAAAATCAACGATGTTGACGATCTGTCAAAAAATCTGTTACTACATGGCTGTGAAATGACTTAGGCGTTTTTTTTGTAGAATTAATTTAAAGCATTATGCCAAACATGGCTAGTGTTATTCTTGCTGTTTGCTTTATGAAAATTCTTGCTGAAAAAAATGTATGAAAATAATTCAGCTGGCAGAAAAATAGCTGGACACCAAGGACGTGGGATTGATTCCAAGTGAAAGCCTTTAAACGTATTGGAGCAAATAAATTAACAATAACAAACGGAATCTTACTGCGTTAATACGGCATCCGTCACACACAGAAATCTACATTCTGTGGCATCTAACACTGTCGCTACTCTATTGAATTTACCGTTGAGATGAAATCACACATCTGTTGATATTCCCAGCTGGTGTCCACATGCGATTAACTCCGCAAGTGTAATTACAGTAATTTACTGAGCGCTATGGCAACCTTTGTTTAGCACAGAAGTAAAAATACCCTAGTTCTATTTGCATAATTTGTGTTTGAACAGCTCCCTGTTCATAGCGTTTCAGCCACTCTCGGCCCTCCAAAGTGGAAAATGTAATTTACAGAAATGTGTAAATATTTTTTGGACTCGTTTCCTGCTGTTTTTATATCATGTTATCGTGGTTGGGACCACCCCTCAGTCAAGGTGAGTTTAATTGTCTTTTGTTTCTTTGACATGTTAATTCTGAATTTAGAAGCATCTTTTGACGCAAATCAAGTTAGGTGATAGTAAGGCATCCTTTCACTATAATTGAACAAATATATTGTAGCAATGCATTCTGAGGAGCTTTGTCTATTCCTTCATAACTGCAAGATTGTAGAATCGCAAAATTGTGCTTTTGTAGGGACTTGAACCCACAACCATATTGGAGTGGTCAAAACCACTCTGCCATCTTTAAAAAAGTCCGGAGTGTGGTTGACAAAAAAACACGACATTAATGACAAAGAACAGACAGGTACTCACACAGAAACTCAGGAACATGAATGTGCAAGTTAATGACAGACAGAGAACAATGGCACAGGTGAAGACTTAAATACGCAGATGAGGAACAGGTGGAAACAATCAAACTGATGATTACACGAAACAATGGCTCATGGGATTTGTAGTCCATATACCAGTCCATGAAAGTAACAGTCAGTTTCAGGTTAGTTATCACAATAGTTTCATGCTTTTGTTGGATTTTGAATCCACAAACCTTGTGTTGAAAAATAGTAGAAACATATTGTAGATAATCCAACCCTCTTAGGGAAGTTCTAAACATGTGAATTGCATCATTATATTTTCATATAATGATTACACCAAAGATGCCAAGAAGGACAACTTTCAATTGAAAAAATACTTTTAAGTATTTTCTAAATATTTTAAACTTTGAAAATGGGTAAATATGACCTGAACATAATAATAGGGGGAAAAAAAAAAAATCTATTTCACTGGCTACTCTGCTTTAGAATTTATTCAACCAAGAATCAAATCCAAACAGATTGTAGAAGCTCCACAATACAGGAGATCACAGATACAGTAAGCGAGGCCTGTAAAAAGATCCCTAGTTATGCGCTTATGATCACGCTGCTCCTGGAACCCAAACAATCCATGCAACCACAAACCCAAATATAGCCCAACAACCTTCTTATCTAATGGAGCTGCTTCAGATGTCTACAATAGTCATAGCGCTATCCAATACTCACACCGGAATAAATCTAAATCAACATTCACTCCGTCTTTGTGTATTATTAACAGTATGAAACCACAATGCACAGTAGAACTTGACCTTTAGGTAAAAGCTACTGGTGAATTCCATTGTAGTAGATGTTTCTTTATTTGTCTCAAGGAGCCCAATCAGCTGACTACATGTTCCATCTTCACGCGTGTAACCCATCTCTCCATCAGGATTGTCTTCTCGGAAAATGTCAATCAAGGGAACATGCCCACGTAGTTTGTCATGACGTGATGTACGGTTTGCTCTAGAAACCTGGTTTGTGTTCCCAGAAGCCCTCCCAGCACTGTCTGTGATTCTGAAAAGCCCAGCACTGAATATAGAGCACGACGAGGTGCTGAGAAATGTTTCCATACAGTGGCGTAGTTGATCTCCATCCCGTTCGGCAGCTGTCCCTGATCTTTTCACACTTCGGCTCCTCATGAGATAATGAGACTCATTTGCCTCCGCACCTGCTCTTTGAGATACTACGGGGCTTTGTACACACATTTAGATTTAACATAATATTTATAATTACTGTATTTTATTAGGTATACCAGTGGCACACTAGGTGGCGCTGTTGCCTCACACCGTAGGGAACAATTTGACATTCAAGTTCAATGCTTAAAGTCAGCAGGACATTTTTAAACTACTACTGACAATTTCACAAAAAAATAAAAAGACACAGGGCTCAAAACTAAGGGTCAATGGAAACTGAGGGGCAAACAAATGACACAAACAACACAGGCGAATGTGAGTGAGTCAATATGCCACTTGAAGTCGTGTTTTTCAGGGGGGCATATGGGATCAGCTCAAAATAAAATCTAGTTACATATGATGGAAACCGGTTAAAACAGGTGAACTCATTAGCCTAAAACAAAACCAAACCAAAACTCCAGCCACATAAAATTCCAGTCCCACCGGCTTATCGGACCCAGACACAGTTGGCTTTCCTCACAATATCCAAACTAAATTGGGTGTATAATGTTCCATATTCTCATGTTGTAAAAAAATGTATTGTGAGTCTTGGGATGCTTTCACACCTAGATCGTTTAACCCTTTCAAACGCTCTCAGAGTGATTTCATCCCTCTAAACGGCCCTAAAAGCGAACCATGCTCGGTCCACTTACGAAGGTCTCAGTGCGGTTCGTTTATGGTTCGACTACTTTGTGATATCTGAAAGCAGGGAGATCTTTGTCCACTTTGCAGTTAGTTTCGCCACGCGAATGTACCAGGGGTTTTGTGACCCTGAAGGAGATTTATTAATATTTGGAAAGTTGATTGCATTAAACGATAACTCTGCTCAAAACCATTCTATTACAAAAAAAAATGTATTCCTAATTAATTAGGATTTTCTTTTGATCCCACAATAAATGAAGAAAAGTGGTAATATTGGTACATATGCCGTGTTAAACTTGAGTTTTTTAATGTTTGTTTTCTCTGCTTATAATCACCTTATGTGTGGAAAAAATATTAGAAAATAGAGTTGTATTGCTATTGCATATTTGTCAAGTTCCGGGATGCACGAGCACAGACACAATTTCATGCATGTGATATTTATTTCGAAACAGAATAAGAAAACGTCCAGATTGTTCCCAAAACAGGCCAATAAACATTAACGCTATATGATAATGCAGCCATTTATGCAGTTATACAGCCAATAACAATGAGATAAGATAGATAATTTTATTAATAATTTTTCCAATTCTGTTTTTTGTTAAACTAAATGTTTGGCTTCTGCTACATGGAGGGACGCTGCTCGTGTAGCCGTTTCGGACCACGTGAAAACATTTTGTGATGGGCCATAAAACTGGTCGCTGGATGCCCCCAAAGACCGCAGACCCGCAGAATTGTCCTGTTCCCCCCAAAGTCGACTCTGCCTACAAGTACTTCATTTCAGGTTGCATCCTTTAATATAAAAGCGACACATATGTCCAGTGTAACTCCAGATGACTCCATCTTCATCAGACGAGCCATCATCCTCATCCTCACTTCCTAGAACCTAAAATTCAAAGGTTGTAATTGATCAACATTCAATATTCATATTTGACCTAAATGTCTGGTGTCTAAAACACCGGATCATGGGATTCATTGTAATGAAATGAAGGTCGGTATGGGAAAAAAACGCGTCTGCAAAATGAAAGTAAGTCGATTAAAGGTCCTGACTTTGGGATAATCGGAAGTGGATTTAATACCTAAAAGATAAGAACATACTTCTATCCAGTCAGTTTGTTCATGGTTTAATTAAAACATAAGAAAGAACGTGAGTGTCCACTTGGGGTTGTATAGAAATTGTGCTCCGCATTTAACCATGCATGAACCAGATACTGGGTTCGTATCCAAGGGAAAGCAGGAAGTGTAAAATAAAACAACAAAAATTTTAATAACCAGATAAATGCTTTAGATAAAAGTGTCTGCCAAACACACACAAACCCGAAGCAGTGGGCAGTCTTGAGTTGCGACACCGAGGGCGTCAGCGTCAGACACTCAGTTGCAGAACTAGTCGGAGAATATTTTCAACATTTAAAGGAGTACAAAGTTTGTAAGTGGGAATGTGACAGCCCTGAATTATAAAATAAATAGACACATTAATGATTAGAAACCCCTTAAGACAAGTCATCTACAAAAAATGAAAACCCAAACAGGCTCATGGGCTTTTTAGTTTTGTCCCTAAGGTTTAAATATATACTGACATAAGGCTCTTCACTTACTTATGTTTTAATTGACTGCAAGTCTTATTTACTCCATACTCCGGCTCTTTATGTGTGAACTACAGTTCTTCTTACTGACTGATTTCGGTTTGATGTGGTTTGTTCCTAAAATTCTGTAAAAATGTATCAGAAAGATTTTGGGGCTAATGCTTAGATACTTCAACTGAGTAAATATTTTTATACTGTGCCTCTTCATCATCTGATTAAAATATCTGCATATATATCTGTATTGAATACCTTGTCCAAGGGAAAATCCTGATGGCCAATTGTAACAACGGCATTTCGACCAATCGTGTCCTCTACACATGGCACAGATAACTGAAAGACAATCAATCAATCAATCAATCAATCACAAAAACATTCAGTTTTCGTTTTTTTTTTTGTAATACTAAATAAAAGTTTGGGTAAAGTTGCTCACCATAAGCTGGTCTGTGCTCACACTGATGTTCAGACGGGACCATGGGCAACCCTGAAAGATACGTAAAAGTAAAAACCGGTCCCATCTGCATTTTAGTTCAGTCATGCTAGACGTTTTTTAAACTTTCATTTAGAAAGATTTATTTTATTCTTAACGCTTCCATAAGACGGGCATAAGACAGTCAACTATAAGTAGAGTAGACGAATAGGCAGAGTAGTAGTTCATTGTATAAGGAAACTTATACACATGACAATACATTTTGACGGCTTGAATATTAACCCTTTTGTCAATTCTGTAGTATTTGGAACAAAAAATGACAATAAAATAGATAAAAAAAAAAACACCTTTACTCGTTTGCATATGCTAGTGCTACAGTTTAGCATCTAGATGTGTTTCTTGGTGAGTCGATTTATTGTTCCCTTAATATTTGATACGTACAAGTCAAAGTTAAAAAAGCTTTATTTGTCCCTGTGGGGCAAATTACAGGACTGTACAGAGCAGCAGTGAAACACTAATGTAAATAAAAAGTAAAATTAAAGTGCATTAAATAAAAAAAATTTAAGCGGTGCATCGGAACCAGACGGATGTCCAGTCAGATGCAGTTCAAATGCCGGGTAGAGGGCGTGTGAGGGGTCTACTATGATCTTGCCCGCTAGACTGAGTGCTTGCGAGTCGTGAATTTGAAAAAGAGATCGAACGTCCTGTTCTGTAGTGTGATGGAGTAGAACCATCTGTTTATGGAGAAAGAAATGATGCTTTCTATGAAGGCGTAATAGAGAAAATCTCGTTAGAAATCGTTTTTTCTTTTTTTTAAAGCTGTTTTAAAAAGCAGTTAGTAATAATAACAATATATTTGAAAGTCGCTAATTTGAGCATAGCATCCTGAGAGACCCTGAGAAAAAGCAATTAGAGGAGGGGTGAGCAGTGGTGGGCAAACCTTTAGACTCACGGGCCACAATGGGTTCTAACATATAACAAAAGGGCCAAAATGACATATACATGTTCAAAGACGAGTGCATAAAAGTTTTTTAAAAACTAATGTATGTTTGTTTTTATCCCAAGATGTTTTTTGTTTTGTTCTAGCATAAACAATGCCTGTTTGTAGAGTGCAAGAAATAGATTAATGGAGTGTGTTGGAAACCTAACCTTACTGAAGGAAAAATACAGATCTTGAGATTTGGAGAAAATATTAGCTTTAATTCCAAATGAAAATAATGAAACATTACAACTACATTTTCACCGGAACAGGGCTGGAGGGACCCACATGCACAGCATGGATGAGAACGAGTCCAATAAGGAGTTTAATCAGAGACATGGTCTGAAGCAGGAAAATGTCGAAGCACGAGAATATCTAAACACATGAACCTAAACATGACTAGGCAAGACAAGATGTAGTGGCGAGAGTGACAGGAAACACATCTGATAAACTGGCAACTACTATAGAACTTAAATACCCAAACGAGTAACACAAAACAGCTGGGACACAGAACATGAAGCAGGAACACGAACAACAGAGACAAAACTTCATAATAAAAGTCAGGATAACTTCAAAATAAAGAAGCCGCCCGGCTTTCAGTCTAACGGCTGAAAACCTCTCATGAAATTTATCCCGCCTTGGGAACGCTGATATACAAACGAGAAAGAGGAATAAGCAACGCAAGACCGCCGCGACTAAGTCTTTTCGACGTATAATAATTCAGAAAGCCTCGGAATCTAACAACTATACTGTACACGTTGATTTGAGAGAATTATCAACCATAATGCTAAGCAGCGCTCTGGCGTTCACCAAACACTTTCGCGTTCAGTTTCAACCGGGCATTCACACCATAAATACATCCAAGTTCGATGAACTAGATAAAGCGTACCATTTTCAGATATCCAGTAGAAACAAATTCTAGTTGGATCGAAGTTCTTAGTTGGATCGAAGCGAAGTGAAAATCGAAGACGGCGAAGAATAGTGGCCCACGAAGCGAAGTAAAATGGCGGGCAATATCCAACCTCTCGCTCAATCACGTGGCCTTTGCGGAACTACGTTCTTCTCCGCACAAAAACTGTCCAAAATATACATTTTTTAAATAAAATATTTAGATACACCCATCAATGAATGAATACAAAACATGCAAAACATTTTATTTTGAAATTAATCAGTCTGAAATGAATTGATCAGACTGATTCATTTTTACAGCAACAGTATGTACAAGGAGTATGTACAATGTCTACCCGATACTGATGATATTGAGCAGTCACACACATTGTGGTGAGTTGGATGAGTAAACCAGATTAAGTTACAGATTGGAGTTTAGTATTTGATGGCTGAAGGCTTCCTGGTGGCTGATTTCCAGTTTCTCTATGTGGTGCAGCATGGGAGTCTGAACTCTGAACTCCTTTCCCTTTGAGAGGGAAAATCCCGTACGGTTTCTGTTTTGGACAGCGTCTTCCTTTAAGTCAGAGAGTCCATTTACTCTACCACATACACTCCAGCCTATACGTTAATTTGTTTTACCCCTTTGCTGTTTTTTTGTATTTATTTCTCATCATCTTGTTTTATGTGTGAATTTTATATTTTACCTATGTTTAACCAAGTCGTTTGAAAGGACTAAAACAAATAAAGGTACAACTAATAAAATATATAGCTATTTACCACAAAAAAATGTTGTTTTATAATTGCATTACCTTTTTACTTCTTCCAAGCGATGTTTTTCCGATGTCTTCCAAACTCCATGTTTGTGACAATAAATCGCATTATAATCACAAATTCCAAAAAGAGAAACTGAATATCAATCTCTTACATGTAAACGACAACAAGCCCAAGTTTAGGTTTATTTATACAACGCTTTTCTCAGTCCCAGATCAACTCAAAGCCGCTGTGCGAAATGGCACAAAAATGTCCATTGTTCACTGCTATTAAGACTATGGCTATAACCAGGGATCAAGCAACAGATGTGACAGTGGCTAGGAAAACTAAACATTCTCTAGCAGGGTCAGAGAAAATACTGTGAGCCTAGGGAAAACCCTGGTACCAGTCTCCTCTGGCATTCTAACATTACAAAGTCATTTCTGACGGTGGTTCCGAGCTGTGTTTCCCTCGTGAAAGGTGAGTGAGGCGGCTTCATCCCTCTCACGATGACGCAGTGTAACTAGTTCTTCAAAAAGGTCCAGGGGAGCGACATCACAGAAATGATGATCCTGTTAGACACTCCAAGAAGCCAGAAGAGCCAAGGGAGAAGAAAACTCGTTCAAAGCTTCAAGAAGATGCCATCGTCCGCTAGCAGTCAGAGCACCGTCATCTCCATCCTCGACCGACAAGACCACCAGAGAGGAGTGAAAGGAGCAGGAGAAATGCTTCGGTGTGATGCTTCGGTATGGCTCTGGACTTCAACATTAAGCCTTCCTAAACACAACAGACTGACGTAGAACATGTCTTTTATTTATCAACATTTGCATACATTGCATGTTTTGCATACATTTTCTTGTTTCCAAGAAAAAAAAAAGTAGAGTCCCGGGGCATGTGGGGTTCAGTGTCTTGCCCAAGGACACTTGCCTAGTTGTGAATCCCACCAAACCGACATTTGAACCTGCATTGTCTGGGTGGCAGGTCCAACTCCGCACCACTGTACCATAAAAACTGCAATAAAAAGCAATACATTGACAAAAAGCTCTTTTGAGTCTTCGGTTAGAGGGATCTTTGCTCTGTTGCCTTGTCCCAGGGGTCGAAGTGAGAGGCCAATTTTACCAGCATTACTGGTGGCAAAGTGGGTAGCGCGTTTGTCTCACAGTACAAGAATTAATTGACCTCCAACTCAAGGCCTAGCCAGTTTGTCAAGTATTTTCTGGACCCATGTGAAGCTTAAAGCCAGCAGGACTTTTATTAACCTACTACATTAAACAGACACGGGGGTCAAATCTAAACTAGGGAATTAAATTGACTGGAATGCTGATGGTAAGACAAGATCTGATTCGGCAAGGCAACTGACATGTATTAGGACATCCAAAAAAGATACGTCAGTCTTACAGAAACAAGGATCTGACAAGGACAACGTGAACTTAGAATTTCAAATTGGAAAACAAATGAGGGAGACAACATAAACGAAAGTGAAAGTGAAGGGCCGTAGAATTTCCAGGCCTCGAGACACAAATTCAGACAGGCTCCTTGGATGTTAATGAATGTGCTTTATTGTGCTTCAATGGTGCAGCTTCTTAATTTCAGTTAAAAAATGTTTGCATAATTTTTATTATAAAGATGAGCCAATCAATTGCATTGGATTTTGCATTGGAGTTGAGGATCACTTTGACCAGTCTGGAAGCTCTGTGAGAATCACGTCCTTTGACTTCTCCAGTGATTTCAGCACTATACATCCGCTGCATTTGCATGTGAATATAAACGTCAAGATGTGTCGAAGAGAACTACAGACTGTATGTGTACTTCCCAGGCTTACGTAAATGTATAGTGAATATTTGCATGCTTAACAAAACTGAACTGGCAGGCATAACAGGTTTAGCCTTAAAAGTAAAGTAATGTGAGATTGTCAATCCATATCAAAATTGTGCTCTGCTTTTGACCCATCCAGTGAAGTGAACACACACAATCCCGGAGCAGTGGGCAGTCCTATGCCGTGGCCCAGTGGGCATGTGGGGTTCAATGTCTTGTCCAAGTTGCCTCAGGAAAGCGTGATTAAAAAGCAATACATTTACAAAAAATGAATAATAGAATATTAATATAATATTATAGAAAATAATATTAATACAATAAATAGAAATTCCCTGTTTTATTCTATATTTGCATTGCTTTATCTAATGCCTTTTTTGTCCATGAATAATGCAAATAAAAATGATGTATGATAAACGTATAAGGCTTTGTGATTTCTTGTGTGTAACTTTACAAAGGCCAGTTGGTGTCAATAAAAGTGCCCGGGCCGGAAAATGCCCATGTCAGCACTACGACATGCCTATAGCCCTCCATAATTACATTAATAAAGGAACTCAGAGGAATTCAAATAGAGGCAGAAAGTGTTGGATCCATCTGCAGTATGATTTAATCATTCAAAGAGAACCAGAGTCCTCAATACAGGAGAAGAACTTACAGGCTTCTTTAAACTTCTGCTCTAATCAGGCTCAGCTGGGATCAATTGTTGACTTGATGAGATGTTCTTCTGCCACTGTCCACTAGATGGCAGAAAATCACTAGAGGTCCATAAATATAACAACAAGACAGTGGTGAGATCAGCTCTGCTGTATGTCTTACAGACAGTGGCAGTGAAAAAGAGACAGGGAGCAGAATGTTGAAGTTCTGCTTAGGAGTGACGAGGTTGGAAAGATTAAGGAATGAGCACATTAGAGGAACATCTCACGTGTCAGAGAGGCCAGACTGAGATGGTTTGGACATGTGCAGAGGAACGATAGTGAATATATTGGTAGAAGGATGTTGGAGATGGAGCTGCCAGGGAAGAGGGCAAGAGAACAACCGAGGAGGAGATATATGGATGTTGTAACAGAGGACATGAGGTTGGCTGGGGTCAGAGTGGAAGATGCATAAAAAAAAGTAGAAAAAGATGATTCGCTGTGGCGACCCCTGATAAGGGAAAAGCCGAAAGAGCTCCACCTCCCCCTCATTAGCCAAAACATTAACCAAACAAAATTAAAAAATAAAGAGACTCATTTTTTTTTTTTTTTTAAATGGATCACGTCCTATTTACAGAGATATTTCTAAGGAATCATGAGGTAATTCATGCAATGTTTTGTAAAAGGACAGTTCATTACATTTCAAAATGTTCCTAATGTTCGTGTGCTTCTTTATATCAAAACAATGGAAAGACGTGATTTTTTTGGTTATTTATAGAAGAGTATGGTACAATTGTAATGGTCCTGCCCGCTTGACATCTCAATAGGCCGTATGTGGCCCACTATGTAAAGTGAGTTAGACACCCCTGTGAGGAATCTCTATCCTAACATAAAAAAAGGTAACTTTTGTTTTTATTGATACATAATTTGACCTCAGCCTGAAGTCTATCTTTCTCCTTACACAATATGAATCCTCGTCACTTAAACAAAACACCAAACTGATGCCTGTCGATATTTTATTTGCACACAAATCCTTTGTGTGTCTTACCGTTATCAACCTGGTTTCGTGTTAGTAAAAGTTCTCTCAATGCTCTGATAAGTCCATCGTTAATAAAGATTTACAGTAACAAAACCCCAATCAGATTGGTTGTGATTGTGGACAATCTGACCTTTGCTCCATCGCCTCGTCACAGGGGTCGGAGTGAGAGTCCGGAACAAAAGCAGCAGCAGCTCGCCACACGTCTAGCGAGGGCAACAAGTCCAAAGCCAGCGGCCGGTGTGGATACAGTCCAGCATGGTGAACCGAAGACGTGGCTCTCGGGGAAATGGAGGTGCTGGGAGAGGAGCTCAAGCTCAGCAGCAGCACCAACAACCACCACAACAGAGACGTCCACCTCTAAAGGTCAGTCTGAAGCTCCTAGGAGTCAATCTGATATTCTTCACAACTATAAAGTAAAGTATTCTCCAAGACTATAAGCTACAGATTTCCTGCTGCCCAAACAGAAGAACATGACAGAGCTACACTAATGTTATGGGTTCCAATCTGAGGGGAAATATACGGTAAATATGAATATACAGTGACTGTAGGTCAATATCAGTAAAATTATATTGTTTTTAAATTGTTTTTACATTTTAAAAGTTACTTTGTTTAAAATGTACATATTGTCAATCAGAAGGAACCGAACAGATTTTTATTTATCAATACCTACACACTGTAACAATTTATTGGTAATTTGAATCAAATTTAAGATTGACGTTTAATAAGATGATTTTACAAGAAAGTAAAACAAAAATTTTTATTTACGACATTTACTCCTCAAAAAGAAAATCTTTTTTTTTTTTTTACTAATTTGTTGATCCAGTCAAAATGTCAAAGTTGAGTAAACAAACAGTTGGAAGAAGATTTGTAAAATTAGAAAATGTCTGCATTTTTAGACTTCCTGTTTACTTCTACTGAACTTTCAAACACAGCTTGGTTCAACATCCTCCACATATGTGTAAACTCGAAAAAAATTCAATTTTGTTTCCAAAAATGTTTTCAGTGTATGATCTTTAACACCAGCACATGGCAGGACTCTTACATAACTGCTGCTGCTGGTTATCTTCTTCAACCAGCATTTGTTCAAGTCCAGAATCAAGTGACGAAACACTTCGTGAAACTATTTATGATCAACTCACAGTTGATAGCTGCAGTTTGGGTCCATCGAGTGACGTGATGTTTGATTATCCTTCTCCACATGTGGCCTTCAGGAGAGGTTCCTCCCAAACAGCTGATGGTTCAAAGAGCAAAGACAACACTATAGATCATTGGGATTTGTGCACGTTTATCGAACAGTCTCCGTATTTGTAGACTGCCTATAGTCGGCGTCACTTATCGCGCCCGAGATAACAGGGAAATTGTGTAAACAGTGAGCATTTCAGCTATTCTGCGGAACAGAACAAACTAAACTTAGTTGAGTGTTAATCAATAATACCATGTTTACGCGAATTTAAATGCCCCTAGATTTTAAATGTACAAAATAAAACTGTTAATATGCGAACATAAGCACCTCATTACTTTCATGGTGTTCTGGCTTTCCAGAAACCTAACATTTCTGACTTATTCTGACTAAATCTATGCTTCAAAGTCGTTTTACTTCAACAATAGATACATGATAGTAACAGTTTGATAATATTTCTAAATGTAGCTGAGTATATCTCCAGTAGGGGGTGCTATTATTCCACTTGCTATGTCCATATTTGGGCTTATTTTCAGTTTCCCCGCTGCAGAAAGCACACCGTTAAAAAAACACGACATATTTCCATTTATTTGTGACTGCTCCTGACATGAAACGACATGAAGTGTGAAAAAAAGATTGCTTATATTACCACGCATATTTGAAAAATGCGAATTTTTGAGCTTTTAAAACTAGAAAAAGGGGCTCTTATGTTCACATAAATACAATATTTCCCAAACAGGCTCTCAGAGAACCCGCCATCTTTTCTAAAGGAAGTGTGTCGGATATCTTACCTGAGAAAGTGACCCTTGCCCAGGCACGTCGTGGAACTCCAGGTAAGAGATACACCCATGGTTATTGTCTGAAAATTGGATCATGACAAACTGGATTTCCGTACGGGAAAGAAGGAAGTCCAGTTGGCATGACTCAATCTACCAGCAATTCCATTTTTTTCCCATTACGGGACGTCCAAAACTTAATCTAATTTGAACTCTTTCAGCTCAACGGCCGGTGCGCGTGTACGCCGATGGCATCTTCGACCTCTTCCACTCCGGCCACGCCCGGGCGCTGATGCAAGCCAAGAATTTGTTCCCAAACACACAACTGATTGTCGGTGGTACGTCACTTTGGCACATGCGATGGCTTTTATCCAGTTTTCCAGGAACTTGTGAACTTCTAAACCCCATCATTGATTTTGATTCTTCAAACCTTTATCAGATATTTTTGTCATATGTTTGTTAAGCTCACTAGTAAAATAAAAGAAACAAATAATAAACAAAAAGAGCCGACAATTCCAACAGTACGTTTATTTGAGTGAAGAGAGACACAACAATGCCAAAACACACAAAAAAATATAAAGTACAGTTTATAACTTATGTTATTATAACATTGTTTTCTATAACAAGTTTATAACAACAAAAAAAACATTATAACTTATATAATTATAACTCTGTTCTTTCAAACACGTTCATAACAACAAAAAAGCCAACCTTGATCGTCTCAATGAGCGTCAATCTAGCAAAATCATCTGGGCATTAAACAAAAGAGCCAAACAATGCAAGAAACTCAGAAACCTGCGCAATTCCTAACATATCTAATAAATAGATAAAACGTGATCTAAAAATTTCAGGTGATAAATAAGATGCTTATCCTGGGAGAACATTTAAGCGGGAAGTTAATTTGTCACAGATTCTATTCATACGTTTTATGGATCTCCAACTCTCACTGGAAAAGAAATGTTTGACCAACAAATATTTTACCGCCAAGTTCTAAATCAGGTCATGCAAAGTGATCAAATACTAATTTCATTCATGAGAATGCAAATAATAATAGAATTGAAATTTTTATTTTATTTTTTAGTTGTTGTGTCTCCCACTGTTCAAACAAACCTACACTGAAATGATAAGATGCTCGTTTAAGTGAACTCAAGTGAACTCTTACAGAATCAGCTTGGGTCCAGTTACATCTTTTTTAGTAATGTAGTGTCACTTTTTTCATTGTGTTATTGCTGCAATATGTTCCAGTTTGCAGCGATGCCCTTACGCACAAGTATAAAGGCTACACGGTAATGAAGGAAGACGAACGCTACGAAGCTCTTATACATTGTCGCTATGTGGATGAGGTGGTACGTGACGCTCCATGGACCCTTACTCCAGAGTTTCTTAAAAAACATAGGGTAAGATTAACGTTTCCATTGCTCACTATCACTCAACCATACACCTTCATGTATTCATTGAGAAAAATCAATCCATTTTACAGATTTTTTGTTTGCACCTTGCTGGTTGCATATGTGTAAATATTCTAATAGGTTGTACCTCATTTTACTTCCTCGTTTGTAATAGATTGACTTTGTGGCACATGATGACATCCCCTACACATCTGCTGGATCCCAGGATGTCTACAAACACATTAAAGAAGCAGGTGAAGACACGACAAAACAAAGCTTTTAGATGAAATCATAGCTCATTTAAGTTCAAGTTACCAATGAGCAAGTCAATTTTGTCAATGGCTCGGAACCATTATAGTAAAGGTCCATTGCAGTAAAGAATACCATTGCAGTAAAGGTCAATTATGAAAGTAACATCCACTTCAACAAACCCACCAAGCAGTAAAATAATATAATTTTTTAAACCTATGCACTATTTATCATTTACACGGGTGTACACTGCCTCATTCGTTTTCTATTTGTTTTTACTGCAGTAAATCTATGGCATCTCTGGTCCCAAATCACACTCTAGTTCAAATATTGGCTGTCCAACCACAATAGCTAAACTAATTGTAAAAAATAAATGTAAATCTAATTATTTTACAAAATGTAAAATAAAGTTAATTTGAGTACTGTTTTTACTCTTATAACCTGCTTTTAACGCTCCTCATGTTATAAGTTATTTTTAAAGTTTCGGGCAGTTTTATAAAGGTACCTTTATAAAGTCAACCATGGTAAATACCACGATTAAAAGTAAATATGTCAAGCTTGTAAAACATGTTAATATGTTATTCTTACTTCATTTTTCTTGTTTGCAAGGAATGTTTGTGGCAACTCAAAGAACAGACGGCATCTCCACTTCTGACCTCATCACCCGAATCGTTCGGGACTATGACGTCTACGTCAGACGGAACCTGCAGAGAGGTTACACAGCACGAGAACTAAACGTCGGCTTTATCAATGTAAGACCCATTCAAATCTACTCTGCGTCTCAGAAATGTAAAAATTAGCAAAAGAAAAAACACCATTTTAGTAAATGTCACGCCCGGAATGATCACAACAAGCAGGTTCAGGAAATCCAGGCTTTTAATATAGGAAAAGGAAACAACGCAGTATGGAAACTCCAAAACATGGACGGAACAGGAACATTGGTAACTTGAGTAACCCTTTGGTGTAGTGATGTGTCTTCGTGAATGATTCGTTCAGAACGAACAAATTCTTCAGTGAACGATAGTTATGTGCAGCATTACTACAATTTATTCGTGATTCGTTCATTTCGTTAGGGTGACCAAGCGTCCTCTTTTTCCCGAACATGTCCTCATTTTACGTCTTGTCTGGGGTGTCCGGACGGATTTTATAAATTCACGAAAACGATTTCATAAAAGATTTTCTAACAGAAGAGTTGAAATTTAGAACATTATTCCATATTACTATTTATTCATTTATTTAAAAAGAGTCAAAGACTAATATTTGTTACACAAAATTAGGTTCAGGTGCAGCACTAAAAGATGATTGTCCAGGTGTTCTTGACAAAACTGTCGCTTCCTCAAGCAGCCACCAGGGGGAGTCGCTGAGCAGGAAATAATGAGTCAATATTTGTGTTGCTTTGCCAGGATAAAAAGTATCGTCTGCAGAATCAGGTGGATAGAATGAAGGAGACAGTAAGGACGGTGGAAGAAAAGTCCAAGCATTTAGTGCATCGTGTGGAAGAAAAAAGTCACGACTTGATCCACAAATGGGAGGAGAAGTCTCGCGAGTTCATCGGAAACTTCCTCGCGCTGTTTGGTCCAGATAAAGCTTGGGTGAGAACGCTTTGTTTTTAATGTTCTTAATGAACAGAAATATGTATACACTTTCCTCAAACCTCCAGCATATGATCCAAGAGCGAAGTGGCCGCGTTCTACAAGCTCTGTCTCCGTATCAGTCACCAAGCACGTCACCCAGTTCCAGCCCCACCAGAGGGCGCTCCACCTCACCCATCTCCACCTGGCCCGGCCTGCGCTTCCGGTCGCCACCGCCCAACGGAAGCTCACTGAGCAGCAGCGAGGGAGACGAGGAGGAGAAATAGACGGAGCACATTTCCCACACAAAAAGATGTTGTGTGTAATAAAACGCCTCATGATTGTGCCCTATAGAATTTTGCTCGAAGGGCAATAAAAGCTGTTTCAAATGTGAGGTGAAGAGATTTTGGCTGCGGAAAAATTAGAAAACCTTAATGTTGATAATATATGTCTGCAGTTATTTGATCATGTACATGTTTTATTTTAACATTTGTCTGCTCTGTTTTGTTCTATTGTAATATGCATTAATCAACTACACCACTAGAGGGTGTAGTGGTAACCGAAATATTCCGTCGTTTGCTTTCGGTTAAAAAGAAATCCAAGTCCATGATCACCGTATGTATTTTCTTAAATAATGGATTCTATAACAAAAGGAATAAAAAAGAGAAAAGGATTTGACTGTATGCACATTATTAACATTTCAAGTACAGTACTAGTGTTATTCTCTAAAAATACTGTAATCTCACTACCATTGAGATATAGTTGATCAATGTCTCCATCTAGTGGCTTAAAGAAGAATTCTCCAAACAAACCAACAAACACGCACACACACACACACACACACACACACACACACACACCTTCTTGAAGCCCCTTAAGTCCAATAGTCTATGAAAACATCCTACACAAGGATAACAAGGTGCGAACTTAAACAGCAAAACGTGTTGCTTTCTTATGGAGTCTAAAGTTCAGTCAGACATTAACACTGAGAACCTTCAGGAGTCTGAGGTTTAAAGTTCATCAAGCTGGGTTAGATCGTCCCACAAACCCTTTAAGACAATCAACAGAGGCATTTAAATGACTAATCTACAGTAACCAGGAGAAATCTAGAGCCAAACTGGTTTTACGTGACTGACACTCTCCACGACATTTCAAACATGTTGTCTAAGTGCAGGAATACTTGTCCAACCATGTCATATTAAACAGAGAGGCTGAGCAAAGATTGCGGCCTGTTAGGGAAGGTTTGCATTGGTTGACCGGTGGCTGGTTTAAAGCTATTTGTGGAAACGTAATGTTAGTTTAATCAGCTAAGAAGCTCTGCAACTGCTTAGTCTGTGTGTTTCGTCTGTGTTGTGGAAAGGGCCTACAGCAACAACAACCAACTTTATCTTCAATAAAAAGTATTTGTGTTATTATATTACTCCATTTATATTAGCCCGTTGCTATAAACTTTGGTACTTTTGTTATTTATTGTTATTGCTTCTGCTGTTGGACCAATACCTTTTTAATTAAAGTAAATGCAATTCACTCTTTTTCACTTATGTCTGGTTTTTGTTTTGTTTTGTTTTGTTTTGTTTGACGTGCTTCGGAAAAAAGACCTGATTCTTCTAATTGTCCAGAAATTAAATCCAAAAAATCATGTAAAATAAAAATAAATAATTAAATACAATTCTAGCACTAGAATTGACTAGTGCTAGACACTAAACACAAACTTTCTCCAATTATTCAATTCCCTAACGCAAACAAAACACCCGCGTAAATGAATCTTGATGAGTCGATTCACGTGAACATGGGACTCGTTCATCAACCAGACCGTTTCAACCAGTTTCCTCACAAGAATCGACTCAAAGGAATCGGACACGGTCGGGACGCTGCACTGGCGAAGGGAGCTACATGAGCCAGACCCAGCGAGAGCAGTGAGGGTGAAATCACTGCCCGGGCCACAACGGAAGCGACTCGGGTAACTTTCCCAGCCGCCTGGTGCCATCCAGAGAGGCTCACAAGCAGCGGCAGGAATCTCACCCCGTGTTTTCCCCACAAAGTAGAGGTGGAAAAACTACGCGGCGCCATTTTTGGAACTATCCGACTGGGAGTGGAGAGTTAGCCGTGAACTGACCACAGCTGATTTCCAATCCCCGCGAGACTCACGCCCGCCCGCCCGGGGGTCCAGGCACAACACCCCGCTCTCTCTCCACCCGACACGCGAGCTGTCGAGAGTCCTAAAGAATCAAACGACGCGACATTTCCCGGAGATTCGCGCGAGCTGGGCTACGTTAGCCACACTAGCACACGGAGGACTTCGCCCGGAGTCATCCCAAACCTGGCCCGGCGGACTGGTGAGTGCAACTACGCCCTCAAACGAGCCGTTTATCTGTGTTTGTCAGTGTGAAACAGCTGTCTCGGCTGTCCCGGGCACGGGTCGCTGTTTATCGCCGGGCGGAGTTGGCTAACATCCACGCGCGGTCGCGTTAGCACTGGCCCCGGCGTGTCGAGCGGCAACTTTTCGCGGCGCCTAGACAACTTTTTACAGAAGTGACTTTATGACGTGGTTGCCATGAACAAGTACGCACAAGCACGACGGTTTCGAAACTCGAGTGCGTGTTAAACGTCGGATTTCGGTCGAAGCTTGGATTTATTTAGTTGGATTTAGTGAGGCGATCGAGGCTAGTTACTCTCCCTTTATTCCCCACATAAACAACCCCATCTACGGAATTCACCGATAGTGCTCTTTATTTTCGGACGCCACACGGCCTTTATTTTGACAACAGATGTGTTTTCCCGCGACTGGTAGTTGTGTAATGTCGCGCGTTAATGCAACGGCACTCCCTCCGTCCCACTGCGGAGTTTGTGGTAAACAACAACCGCCGACAATCTCACGAGGACGCGATCGCAGATCTTGGTGTTTTATTACACGTCAAAACCAACAGGCGATTTCTTGGTGGGGATTGTCAGGAAAGCAGGTGACTAAAGTTCCGGTTTGATCGAGTTGGACGTTCCTCGCGCCGCATTCCTCCTCCTCGCGCCGTGTTGACATTGCGTAACTCGCTCCGGACTGGCCTGCATCCGCCTCCCTGCCTTGTTTTCGTCCCTGCGCTCGTCTCAAGCATCGTTTATGCTCTTTTCTTCACGGATAACGGCGTGCGGAAGGTCACCTGAGAACACTAGATCGCTTCTGAGAAGGAACGAGCTCAGCTTGTGAGGAGGAGGAGGATGATGATGGTCAGTGCTCTTCACTTCTTTGTTTGGTGTTTGTGTAAACAGCTGGTGATTCAGAAACTATTTCAAATTGCTCCTATTTAATATATATATTTTTTTTATAGTTGGCAGGTTTGTTATGGAACAAAAGGCGTTTTTATAGATAAGCATCAGACCCACATTATTGACGCATTTGTTTGTGTCATATTACAGGTTTGAAAAATATTATTTTGGGAAAGTTGTGGATATTTAGGCTAATTTGACTCTCACATAAACATGACTTTTATTATGGATACAAATTGTGTTTATCACTGCTGTTCACAACTGTCAATTTGGGTGGAAGCATATAATATTAATCTGATTATTATTGAGCAATGTTTGGGTGCACAAGCAAACGCTTTTTTCCCCTTAGACAAGTTCTGACAAGACCATCACTGGTTCTGCCGTGTAAATTTACATCTACAGCTTATTTACTCCATCGCTTAGTGAGGATTTCTGCATGTGTTTTCACCGTTCGCCCTAGATATATTATAATTATCGTATATTACATGCTGTGATAAAATAAGAAATGAAAGTGGACGTAAAAGATGTTTACTGTAAAGCTGAAAAAAGCATGAGGAGGCGTATGTTATATTATTTAATGTGACAATCATCAATCCTCAGTATAAAATGTCTTTTGATTGATATACTGGGGAGCCAATCAGATTTTGTCCCCTTAATTTCCACACAGAGTGACTTTTATTTCTGAAATGTGATTTTTGACCCACGTCAACATATTTTGACAAGCTCTTTATGTTATTATTTAGCTCACACATTTAACCCAAGACTGGCATTTAACACAATTACAACAACTGAAGTCTTATTGCGCAATCTGCGTTTTTTGTGGTTACATAAGATACTTCAGCATATTTAATACAACAACAAAAAAATACCAAGTTTGTTTATACATTTATAAAATAGTAATTTTCATTGATGACGTTGATCGTTTAGCCATTTTCTGAAAAAGCAAACGAAAAAGTCCCACCGACGTTCCGGTTCACAAGCTCATTCCTAAGAAGCATCACGGTAGAATCAGATACTGATGTACCGCGGTATTTTCGTTGACGATAAGCATGAATCATCACACACAACCAGCTCCAATGAGTTCAAAAGTCTAGTAGATATTTCCCGGCCTGACCGGTAGAACATATGACTTATGTAGACACGCATACAACCTCACGTAGACTCTGCTTTAGTCGTTTGCCGAACACTGTAATCATTTAGTAGTTAAACGGCATAATAATGACATTTCATACGCTTCTGGGAAACCCTGTTGTGTTGTATGTACTCCTTATTGTTTGACTGAGCCATTTACAACAAGAATGTTTTTAGACGTTCGATTTAGTCACAATTTAATTGTGTGAACGAAATTAATGTGTCGTTAATGTGATTCATCAGAGGAACCACAAGTAAACACATCGTGGAGTTTCGATGTCCAGCCTTTTGTTCCCCAAACCTTTTTTCCATTTCCGGGTCGCAGGGAGCTGGAGATTTCTGGCGTTGAGGACAGGACACGCCCTGGATTGGTGGCCAACCAATCACAGAGCGACACACACACACTTACACAGGTGAACTATTGTCCAGACCCTCATTTGTATTTTTATTTTGGACTGCGTGAGGAAAATGGAGACCCTGAGGAAACGTGAACGTGAAATACAGTGGTACCTCTCTTAACGAATGACTGTTAACAGAATTTCCATATAACAAAGGTCGATAAAATATCGTCTCTTTTAACAAAATTATTTCACAAAACGAAAGGCGACAAGACTAAGCAAGTACATCGCTGATCAAAACCCTGTTTGGTCTTCACTGCCTGTTAATGCCGTTTCTCCTTGAATGTCCCATCCAAACCAGTAGGTGTGAAATTGCGTCGTCCACTTCCTGCTGCACATTTTATGAATGACCATAGAGAAGCGTACGCGTCGCACTAGGGCTGAGAGGAAAACGGACCAAACAAAAGAAAAGCCAGATTAAATGTTTGAAAAAAATAGTTTAAGTTCTTTTAAGTTTATTGGTATTGTAAAAAAAAAGAGATTTATTTACACGTCTCGTGCTTAGACATTAAAAGACACGCGATCAGAACAACAAATGTATAATAAACATCTCACATCGTAGCAATGCTGTAGTAACGTATGGGATCGCCATCGCGGCCAGAAAAATGAAAACCTAATTTGTGTCTTTGCTTTAGTATATTTTATATTTTAAATACCTGTTATGTAACATGATTTTGAATTGCTACTTCTCACTGTCAATCACTGTCTTTCTCTTTCCTTCACTCGTCTCTCTCGCTCTTTTTCTCATTTTTTTCTGTCTCTTTCTCTTGCTTACTCTCTCATCCTCCCTCTGCTCACTCTTTTTTTTTTCCCTGCCTGTCTGTCTCTCAATCTCTTTTTTTTCTCTCTGTCTCTCTCACTTTGTTTTCCCCTATCACTCTTTCCCTCAATCTGTCAATCTCTCACTCTTTTCTTACCACTCTCATTCTTTCTAACTGTCTCTCACTCACTTGTTCTCTCTCTCTCTCTCTCTGTCTCTCTCTCTCTCATTCAGTTTATAGTTGATTTGTGATCTTGTCAAATTGTTTTAGAACATGAAGAGCAGAACAAATGTTTTCCCTCAAGATATAGTTTTAAAATCCCTGCTATGTAACATGATTTTTAATGACTTTTATTACCAACATTTCATCATTCATAAAAACATTTTGTCTGAATTAACGGATTCGAGCTTTTACATGCAAAGCCCGTCCACTTAATGAAATGTCCATTTAATGAAACAACAAATGTATTTAGTTAGGAGAGAGATCACTGTGTGTAGCTCCGGAATATCAGCGCTCTCCTGACGTTTCTCCGAGTAGACGAGAACATCGCTTCACGCGCTTCTGAAAGGTCGGCGGTGTGGTTCTTCTGGTCACGTGACCTCTGACTTCAGCTCTCAGACCCGCGCGCGAGAAAGAAGCGCCGCGTTACGTGACAGCGGTTTAATGGCGGCGTGAATTCCTCTTCCGAGGTTAAGACCCAGCAAGGCCCAAATCTAAATCCGCATTGCTTAATGGAGATTAAGGCCCGGCCGCGCTTTCTCACACATTACATTTTTACTAAATGTGCTGAAAGGGTTTTAAACCTGCGTCCGTCCATTCCGGGTCACACAGAAACATCTCTGCTTCTCAGAAACACACAGTTTTTCTTTCCGTTTCCTGTATTGAGCTTTTAAATGACTGATCTACTGTAGAAGGTAATACGACAGAATGTTTTTATTGAGTGAATTACGTACATTTTATTACAGTTTATATTTTTCAGATGACATTATATATTGTGTCCGTCTGCATGTCCATCCTTCCATCTCGATCACTCACTTTTTTCTGTTTTTCTTACTTTCTATTTCTCTTGCTTACTCACTCTCTCTTCCTCACTCTTTCACTCTATCGCCTCTCACTCTTTTTTCCTGTCTGTCACTCAATCACTGTCTTTCTCTTTCTTTCTCTGTCTCTCTCACTTTCTTTTTTATGTCTTTTCCCTCGTTCTGTTTCTTTTCTCGTTTTCTGTCTCTTTCTCTTGCTTCTTCCTCACTCTTTCACTCCATCGCCTCTAACTATTTTCCCCTGTCTGTCTGTCACTCAATCTCTTTCTTTCTCAGTCTCTCTCACTCACTTTTTCTCTCACTCTTTTGCTCTCTCAGTCTCTCCCATTCAGTTTATAGTTGATTTGTGAACTTGGCAAATTGTTTTAGAACATCAAGTGCAGAACAAAATCTTTCCCAAGATCATTTTTTTTCTGCACAAGAAAGTATTCATTTCAGAAGTAAATGGATCTCAATGAAACCAAACTACGACTGGGTTCTACGCCACGATTGCTTTCTTCCCTGCTCGATTGGGTTCTGGATTCAGGCTTTGTGAATGTGACAGTGATCCAGATCTCAGATGTTTCCTCTGATACGAAGCGTCCTCCGTCTTCCCGTTCTCCCTCCTCGCTCTGTCTCGTGATGCCAAGTTCCTTTCTGTGCCGTCACATGTCGGGTGAATAAGAAGCATTTTTAGGACCAAATTCGTTGTGTGTCACTGTGTGTCACCGACTAAAAGAAGCGAAAATAGCCGTTAGAAACAGAAAAATGACGGCACCATTTCGGAGATTCACACACTCGCCGATGTTGTCGAACGTTCTTCCGTGTGTCACAGGAAAATGTGATTTTTGTAAAATGAGTGAAAACTAGCTGCCTTTCCAATTCAACGTATATCTTGACTTCATCAGATTCGTCTGAAACGGCTCGGCCATCCATCTTGCTTCTCAACGGCCTTGTTTTGTTGGCTTGTCATCAATTAGTTTTACTTCCTTCTAAAGCTGTAAGACGTGTGAAGAATGCGGCCGAGCCGGTCGGCGGGAAAGCTGGGAGTGTGTCGGCTGTCATCTTTTAATGCCGCACAATTTCAACAAGTCTTTTCAAAGCCTGATCACTTTTTTGTAGAGAAGTGAACCTCCTTGTCTTCATTTTTGTCGTTTTTTTTTTTTTAAATCAATTATTGGTCTTTTAACGTAGACGCGTCACTCAAGTTGCGAAACATCAATCTCCTTCAGATGATGAATGGTTTTCTCACCTCTACGGTCACTTTTCACGTGTTCACAGTTTGTAGAGAAGTGAACCTCTTTGTCTTCATTTTTGTCGTTTTTTTTTTTTCCAAATCAATTATTAGTCTTTTAACGTAGACGCGTCACTCAAGTTGCGAAACATCAATCTTCTTCAGATGATAAATGGCTTCCTCACCTCTACTTCCTTTACTTTATTTCATTTTTCTCTTTTCGGACCAGCTGAACTCTCAACACATCAGAAAGTGGAAACATTCTGTAACCGTGGAGACCAAACAAAGGCTCGGTGTGGTGTGATTGGTCGGGCACTGCTGATGGACGCTCACGTGTGTTTCCGTGCAGGTTTTCGTGCGCACACTGCCTCTTTGTGGCAGATGAGTGACCAGAAGGGCCTGAGGCGTCGCACGGCCAGATAGTCCCCTGCGGGCGTGGCCCCGGCTCTCAGCATGCCCTCCACCAGTCGGGCAGGGAGCCTGAAAGACCCCGACATCGCTGAGCTGTTCTTTAAAGAAGACCCGGAGAAGCTCTTCACCGACCTCCGCGAGATCGGTCATGGCAGCTTCGGCGCAGTCTACTTCGTATGTGGTCAAACTTCTGTTTTGCACGCACCCTTGTGTTTGTTCATACATTATACGAGGAATATTTGTTTACTGATTCTCAAGTTCAAAGTAATTATATAGGTGTGTAGTTGTATAAGCATTTTATTATTTTTTATGAATTATTGTCGTTTTAATGTATTATTATTATTATTATTTTGTTATGATAAATGTTTTTATGTTTATTATAAAGGACGACTGATAAATAAAAAAACATAAATGTTGAAATTATAACAATAATTTTTTTAAGTTCATAAAAAAATTGATGTTTGCTCATAAATTATAAAGAAATATTTGTTTACTGATTCTCAAGTAAAAAGAATTGTATGTGTGTAGTCGTGTACACATTTTCTTATCCTTTATTACTTATTGTGTTTTAACGTATTATAGTAATACGTTATATAAATTATAAAGTACAACTGATACAATAAAAACATTAACCCTAAAAAATATAAAATATATATAATTATATAGCTTGAGAAATATAAAATCCAACTCAATTGTAACCATTTACCATGTTACAAAACAAAGAAAAGCCAAAAATTGTTACAAAATTTAGACTTAAAATCCAAGCGACTGACACAATCTTAGACGTGATAGTTCCACTTCCTGCAGACTTGTGAATTATTCATGTTTGTTCATGGAAATGCATGAATATTTCATCTTCTTTGTCAGTATATCAGACATAACTGCTGGCCACGGGGCGTTAAATCATCTTGAGATGTTGTGTAATGTCTCGGTCAGGCACGGGATGCTCGGAACGCTGATGTGGTGGCCATCAAGAAGATGTCCTACGGCGGGAAGCAGTCCAATGAGGTGAGCGCTCCACCATCTTTCACCATCTTTCACCATCCAAACGCCGCAGGTGGTAGTTCAGTTTTGGTCCTCTGTCACAAGCTCTTGCACATCACGTACGTTTCTACGCCCTTCGCTGACCAGTGTTCATTTTGATAAAGTTAATTTATCAAAGATTTAATTTAGTTTTAGTCATGGTCTTTTAATTAAAATTCTGTTTTGTTTTAGTCCCAAATTAATTGATTTTTTTTTTATTTTTAATCTCATTTTAGCCGACTAAATACCACAACATTTTAGTCGACTAAATTACAATATAGATTTAGTCAACAAATATATAGGTGCTATATATTCTAAATGTTTACTGGAGTTGCCATGTCTATGAATCTGAATACGCGGGTTAACTATGAACATATAAAATATATACAAAGATCTTGGAAAATTTGGAAAAACGTGTATTTTTCTTGAACCTATGTTTATGAACGTTTCTTTCAATTCAAACAAATGTATTCTCATAAATGAAACCTCAACAAAAAGGAAATTCAATACATTAACATAAAACAAAGTTTAATTGCATCACGTTCATAAGTAACAAATTATTAGAAAGAAAATAAGAAGTTTCAACTGCAGAAGTCCTGATTGGTTCTCTTTGCACCCGCCTTTCTCCACAAGCTCGGATTGTGATTGGATGTCGTCACGAAAGGCATTTTTGTTTAGTTTTTAATCGTTGACGAAAGTGTCAAGAGTAGTTCAAGTTTTTTGTCCCTGAGCGGGAGTTTTTATTTAGTTCTCGTCTTCTCAGGGGAAAAAGTGTCGTTGACGAAGGCCATGAGGATAATATTTCGTCAACGGAATGAACACTGGCTGAGCTCACAGCCTCAGTTTGGCTCCGTATCATACAACCGTCATTAAGCAAATTAAAGTCAATCGCTGAAGTCACGTTAAGTCTTTCTTGCAACACCTCAGGCTGAAGAGAAGCACCGCCATCATTCACACCGAGTTTTCTTTGTAATAGCGGATTATCCGTTATAGGATTACAGATAATCCCTGTGCAAAGAATCCTTTAGAAGCACTTAGGACAGACGTTTTTTTTCCCCTCGACCCCTCATCTACTGAGGAAAGCTTGAGTTTGTCCTGACTGAAGGTGACGGTCTATTATCTTCTCGTTGCAGAAATGGCAGGACATCATCAAGGAAGTGAAATTCCTTCAGAGAATACAGCATCCCAACAGCATCGAGTACAAAGGCTGCTACCTGCGGGAACACACGGCATGGGTGAGAACTTTCTCCAGGACGTTTGAAGGAACACCTTCTAACCCTTGCTATCCTGCAGCTGGTCATGGAGTATTGTCTGGGCTCGGCCTCGGATCTCCTCGAAGGTGAGATGGCAAACGTCACGATGAAAGTTTGGCCAACTAAACACGTTTTTGCCTTTTTTTTGTTGCCTAGTTCACAAGAAACCTCTTCAGGAAATGGAGATCGCAGCCATTACCCACGGTGCTTTGCGGGGCCTGGCGTACCTCCATTCCCACAACATGATCCACAGGGATATCAAAGCTGGGAACATCCTGCTGACTGAGCCCGGGCAGGTCAAGCTGGCAGACTTCGGCTCGGCCTCCATCGCCTCTCCAGCCAACTCGTTCGTGGGGACGCCATATTGGTGGGCATCGTAAATCAATCTCGGTTCATGAGCGTCCATGTTGAGAGTGATGGTCTGTGTTTTAAAGGATGGCCCCTGAAGTGATTTTAGCCATGGATGAAGGGCAGTACGATGGCAAGGTGGACATCTGGTCTCTTGGGATCACCTGCATCGAGCTAGGTGGCTTTTGTTTTATTTTTTTACATACAAATCCCGTATTATTCGAATCATAAGGCGCATTTCAATGAACGTCTTTTTCCTATATTTTTCTCACACACGAGGCAGCAGAAGAAGCGTGAAATAAAAAATAACTTTATTATAATTATTCACAATAACTCTGGCCATTGTTCAGATGCACGAAAGAAAATGACGAGCAAAACTATTCACGATACAATACTTAAAAAAAGTATCATTGCTCAAAAACTGCAACAATGTTAGTGCCTTTTTTTGCTTATTTCATTAAGGAAAAAAAATACATGGAACATGAAATTGTGTCTGAATTAACTATTATATTTTCCAGAAGAAAACAAAATACTCATCTTAAGCTTTTTAAAAGATTAAACTTAAACAAAATGAGTTTAGTAGGAGCTCTCTATTCAAAATAGATCTCTATTCTCTAGTCAAAAATGCATGCAAAAGTAGAAGTGCTTTAAAAGAAATATTACACATTTAGAAACATTTTGTATTGTATTTGTATTAAATTGTATTTGTTTTTATTGTTAGATCAAAGTTGAAAGTTAATAAGCTTAATTCTCAAACATGTATTAATCTCTTGTTGGTACACTGTGGCTGGGATCTGTTTAAATCACTTAATGAACCAGAGTTGAACAGCAGTTATTTATATAAACTGATTTAGATTTGGGATTTAATTAAACATCATCATTGATCTCATGACATCTAAGACATAAAGACATCTAATGTAACTACAAGTGCAAACGTCCATAACACCATCACTGAGATATCTAGAATTCATTCTTACATACATTTCTCGTCAGAGGCGTTGGTTTGATATTTCTTGCTCTTAGGCAGATTTCAATATATTGAAAACACTTGTGTTAATAATAAAAACAGTTACTAACTTTTTAAAATCCATGCGCGAAGGTAAGTGTGTCGGTGACGCGGAAGCACAGCTAGTATCGATACTTCTGTGCCAGAGTGTTGTTACGTTTCAGATTTCTCAGTATCAATTCTTATCAAAATCCCAATATTTATGCCAACACTACACGCATGTATTCAGTTCCGTAATGTTTCCAGAATCCTTTACATTTTTAAATCATAGTTTGATTTTTTTCTGAGATGATTTTGATTATCAATGTCGTGATTATTAGATTCAAAGGTGATTCTGCGACATTTGAAAATGTCTTCGCCTTCAATTGTCCAATCATTAGTTCGCAATATATCTATAATTGAACTGAGTTTTTTGTAGCTAATGCACCTCTACGCCTTAGTGTTTATATAGTGCCTGTAAGCCAATCCTAACAGTGATTCTTTGGTGTGCTGTAGCGGAGAGGAAGCCCCCTCTGTTCAACATGAATGCGATGAGTGCCTTATACCACATAGCGCAGAATGAGAGTCCCACACTGCAGTCGAGTGAATGGTGAGTCGCCCGTATGAACCCGAAACAGACGTGTTTCCTCCAGCCTCGTGTTCTGATACGTCTCTCTTTGCAGGACGGATTATTTCCGAAATTTCGTTGACTCTTGCCTTCAGAAAATCCCTCAAGACAGACCGCACTCGGAGGACCTCTTACAGGTTTGCCTAGACTGTGCCTAGATTTGAGTTGTTCCCGTCTTGTAAACGCTCACTCTTGAATCCCAGCATGCCTTCGTGCTGAGAGAGAGGCCCGAGTCTGTTTTGATGGACCTCATATTACGGACGAAAGATGCCGTCCGTGAGCTGGACAACCTTCAGTATCGCAAGATGAAGAAGATCCTTTTTCAGGAGGCGCGCAACGGGCCGATCACTGAAATCCAGGAAGGAGACGAGGTTAGAAAGCAGGCCGTGTTTTACTCTTCAAACGTGGATCGTTTCGCAAGACGTCTGAGTCGGTTTTCAAAAAAGGAATCTGACATTCTTGATAGTCCACGTTCCATCTTAGTCAGTATTGACATTGAAGTCATTGAATGTTGAATAATGACCAGTGTTGGGTAAGTTACTTAAAAAAAAAAAAGTTACACAAATTACTGTAGTGTTCTTAACTGCTTGTTTCAGAACAGCGAAGTAACTTGATTATTGCCATTTTGTAAAAATGTAAATATCCACTTTAAATACGACAGTCGTGAATCACATGCACCAGCACTACAACGATTTTGAAGCGGAAAACTAGACTTTTAACTTAAATTAATTAATAAAATTCAATTTATAATTAATTTATAATATTTATTTTAAATTAATAAAATTCAATAATGATATACAGCCAGTTTGATTATTTAACAATGTAATGCAACTGCATTGAACATAACTGCAATTAAATTACCTAAAAACGAGGTTTCAAAAACGTTTCAGTACAAAAGTATTTTAATTACAGTAATGCGTTACTTTGCACTTTCCTCTTTTTGGGAGGAAACGGCCACATCAGCATCTAGTTTTCTGCATCTTTTGAATGTTGTGTTGAACATTGGCTTGTGTCTCAGGAGACGGAGCACGGCGTGAACCGCACGGGCACAGTGAGCAGCGTTGGCAGCAACCAGTCCATCCCCAGCATGTCCATCAGCGCCAGCTCTCAGAGCAGCTCGGTCAACAGCCTTCCGGACGCTTCTGATGACAAGAGTGACAACGAGCTGGAGAAAGACCACACCGTCATGTCCAACAGCTCCGTCATACACCTCAAGCCTGTACGTCCTGCCGCTTGTCAGAAGCGCCAACCTTTATTTAGCCAACACCCAATTTTAGTAGAAGACGTAACATATTCTCGTACTAATTCTGCTAATAGGACAAGGATGTTTATCAAGAAGATGCCGAAACGCATCAAAGTCCCTCAGAAGCACAGGCAGCACCTGCACAACCGCCTCCGCGCAAGCACCAACGCAACCGCGAGCACTTCGCCACCATCCGCACGGCATATCTGGTCAGTCACTTCGCACATTGGGTTGTGTGTTTGATTCGTGCCCAAAAAAAGTCAAATGTAAATTTATATCGGAAAAAATGGCCCCACTTCCTGGTCAAGAGCTGTCAATCACATACTCTCCAGCCAATCAGATTGAGACACCCCCACGTGACACTAGTGCCAAAAGTCCAAATGAAAAAATCTGAAATGCTTTTGAAGAACAGAAGCGAAAAATAAAAAAAACAAACATTTTTGTTCGATTCGTTGACATTTGTTTCATCATTTTTCCTGCTCAGGTGACGCGTCAGTACCAGGAGCACGAGCAGGACTCTGAGCTGAGGGAGCAGATGTCCGGCTACAAGCGCATGAGACGCCAGCACCAGAAGCACCTCATGGCCCTGGAGAACAAACTGAAGACGGAGATGGACGAACACAGGCTGAAGCTGGACAAAGAGCTGGAGGCTCAGAGGAACAGCTTCAGCGCGGAGATGGAGAAGCTGGTGAAGAAAAACCAGGCCACCACGGAGAAAGATGTAAGGACATGTTTCTTCTGTTAGATAAGACTCCCTCTTATGTCATTCTTTTCATCGATACGTCATCAAAAAATAACTGTGACAGCTAGTCGTCTCAAAAGAAGCTTTAATTGCAGCGTAGATGCGTTTTAATAACACACCGTGACAGATCTTCTGAGGAACATTTCAAACGTTTGGCGGTGTATGTCATGTTTTTTAAGGCCAAGTCATTCGCCAACGACGAGAAGAAATTCCAGCAGCACATTCAAGCGCAGCAGAAGAAAGAGCTCAGCAGTTTCCTGGAGTCGCAGAAACGAGAGTACAAGCTGCGGAAGGAGCAGCTGAAGGAGGTAGTAACTTCTGTGTGCTCACGTCAGATGACTCTCAAGAACGTGAAGAAATTATGCTGGTTTTAAACATTAAGAAAGTGTGGAAAAGTTTTTGTTTTATTTTTCTATATAATAGTTCGAAAAAAAAAAAAGGAAAAAAACATTATTTTAAATGTAGCAGGAATATGACTAAAAATTGTACTGTTCTCCTCCCTACACTTCCGTTCTTCATAGTTTTTTAGGAAAATATGAGAAAAAAAATTCCCCCAAATTTGCAGCAGCTCCCCTGGTGGTCACTGCACTCGAAACACCATGTGGCGACTAATTGCTGCCACCCGGTGATCCAATTATGTATTACAAGTGTATACTTGCGTTTATTCCTTTTTTTTTTTTTTTTTTGTTGATAAAAATGAATTTAAGTGCCTGTAAACTGACGATGAACATATCGTATCAACATTGATACACTGCCCATTAAAGGGTTCCTCATAAAAAGTCTTATTTTAGGGAAACCCTTACCATTATAACGAGAAAATCATTTCGAATCTGTTAAGGAGCTGAACGAGAACCAGTCCACACCCAAGAAAGAGAAGCAGGAGTGGCTGTCAAAGCAGAAGGAGAACTTTCAGCACTACCAGGCGGAAGAAGAGGCCAATCTGCTCCGCCGTCAGCGCCAGTACCTGGAGCTGGAATGTCGGCGTTTTAAGAGACGGATCCTCATCGCCAAACACAACGTGGAGCAGGATCTTGTTCGGGAGGTAATGCACTTTCACAATTCATGCAGCTTTTCCGGTTGCTGTATCTCAACGGTTCTGTCGAGCACCAAACGTGTCCTTCCAGATGATCATTTTTCATCCCCTTTTCCTCAAATTCAACTTTTTCATAGGTTTTTTTTTTTGGTCTCTCGTTGACTATAAATGAGTCCTCTTTCAAGTGTGCCTGTTCATTTTGTAGAAATATCATTTCCAAATGTGCCTCCTCAATTCATCTTCAAAGTTTCATTTTTCCCACTACTTTTATTATTTCTCTTTATTCAAATTTTAGTCCATTTACTTTAAATGGGATTCATTGTTTGTCCTATTTTCAAGTTTGTCCTCATTTCTACTGGTTTCTGCTTTTGTCTTTGATGAACTATACATAAGAACATTGAAAACAACGAGATGGTCACACTAGTCTAAAAACGAGCACTTTTTCCGAGTCCACAATCACTGTGCACGTAGTTATCATCTAAAGGAAGATATATTTTCTTCATTTAGGAACTTAATAAGCGTCAAACGCAGAAAGACTTGGAACACGCCATGCTGCTTCGCCATCACGAGTCCATGCAAGAGCTGGAGATCCGGCATCTGTCCACCATCCAGAAGATGCGTACGGAGCTGATCCGCCTGCAGCATCAGACTGAGCTCACCAACCAGCTGGAGTACAACAAGCGCCGAGAGCGAGAGCTGCGACGCAAGCATGTCATGGAGGTCCGACAACAGCCCAAGAGTCTTAAGGTGAGACGGTCATCAATTCAACACAATCCATGTCTTCCCTCGCCACCAGTTGAGCAGGAGCTATTTCTGTGGAGTAAGTCTTTCCGCTTTCATCTGCCGTCAGTGTAAGGAGCTGCAGATCAAGAAGCTGTTCCAGGACACGTGTAAGATCCAGACACGCCAGTACAAAGCCCTGCGCAACCATCTCCTGGAGATCACGCCCAAATCTGACCACAAGGCCGTGCTGAAGAGGCTGAAGGAGGAGCAGACCCGGAAACTGGCCATTCTGGCCGAGCAGTACGACCATTCCATCAACGACATGCTCTCCACACAAGCGGTGAGTGACCTTCTGCCCTCTACGATGAAGAACCAAACGCTGTTCTTCTTACTAAGTGTTGTCAAAAATGTCGATTTTTTTGGGCGGGGGGGAATCTGAAACGTAACAATCACGCATGAGCACGTGATAAATATTGTCAGATGGCGAGAACAGTCTTCGCGAGTGGTTTAAATCGAAAAAGTACTAAAGAAGAAGTTTTGTCTGGAACTTTTCCGGCTTCGAGGCAAATGAGAACGGGAAACCGATGAATGCGGGCAGATCAATATTCATGCGCTGCTACAAAATAGCGTTTATAAATGTTTGAGAAGTAAGCGTATTAACTTTAAAGAGTTGATCTAACAATGAAAACATCTAAATGTGTAATATTTCTTTTAAAGCACTTTTACATGCCTTTTTTTTGGCTTGGATTAGAGAGCTCCTACCAAACTCATTTTGTTCTAATTTAATATTTTAAAAAGCTTTAACGTTGAGTATTTTCCTTTAGTAAAATCGAAAAGATAATGCAGTCGTATTTAATCTGGCACTTTATTGTCGTGAGATTCCTCATTCAGACACATTTTGATGTTCCAGTCTTACATTTTTTTTTCTAAATGAAAAAAGCAAAAATTAAAGGCACAGACATTTTTTTTCCCCGTGGTATTGAAAAAACCATCGATACTTTTCCAAGTGTCATACTGAATATTTCTAGCATGGTGACAACACTACTTCTCACACTAATGGCTGCCTCTCCGCTTCCTGTTGGCCCGCACAGCTGCGATTGGATGAAGCGCAAGAAGCCGAGTGTCAGGACTTGAAGAAGCAGCTCCAGCACGAACTGGAGTTACTGAATGCGTATCAGAGCAAGATCAAGATGCAGACGGACGCTCAGCACGAGAGGGAGAGGAAAGAGCTGGAGCAGAGGGTCCTGCTGCGGAGAGCGCTGCTGGAGCACAAGGTGTGTAGTCAATATGGCCACTAGGGACCACATCAGAATTGTGCTCTGCTTTTAATCCATCCAGTGGAGTGCACACACTCACAGTGAAGTGAACACACACAAACCCGGAGCAGTGGGCAGCCTGAGCTGGGTTTAGCGTCTAGCCCAAGTTGCAGAACCAGTCGTAGGGGAATTTAAGGGCTTTCACACCGGCCTTTTTTAGTTTGAGTGAATCGCACCAGAGTTCGTTCCCTGTTTGGTACAGCTCGTTTGGGCAAACAAGCGTACCAAGAGCAAGAAAAAAGCTGGTCTCGATACGCTTCCAAACTAACTCTGGTACGGTTCGCTTGTGGTGTGAAAGCGGACCGCTTGAACTTGAACCGCACCAAATGCAAAAACGCGCAATTTGACTAAACTCCGATTCCGTGTCATGTTTTCTCCTGAAGTGAAGTGCGAAGCCTTCGCCACGTGCAGCATTACAATATTTTTTTGCAGTTGCATCCGCGCTACACTCTCGAAAGATAATTGTGTAATAAACGTTTGTCTCAAGCGATCAATACAAATATATATAGTATAGTTCTATTGTTTAATATAGGCACAAAGCCAGCGCAGTCGTCTCTCCAGACTAAATAACGGCATGTTGTCTGTTTGCTTTATTTATGGAATTCTGATTGGTCGAAAAGCAGTTCAGGAAATACGCATTAAAAGGCCACTGAGTGACGTGAATGTTGTCACATGACTGAATTTTGGTTCGGTTCGGATGAGAGCAAAGTGTGGTGTGAAAGGGAAGTAAATGCCAGAGAAATGCAACCGTGTATCATTTATTGCCCTTGGTCCGAACCAAATAAAACAAATAAGCTATTAGTGTGAAAGCACCCTAAGCCTGCAAAAGCTGCCCATCCTAACACCGATTAATTTCCCTGCCAGATCGAAGAGGAAATGGTCGCCCTCCAGAACGAACGCTCGGAACAAATCCGCAGTCTGCTGGAAAAGCAAGCTCGGGAGGTGGAGGCCTTCGACTCGGAAAGCATGCGCCTGGGCTTCAGCAACATGGTGCTCTCCGGCCTGGCCTCCGACGGACACAGCCACAGCTTCCCTGGCGCTCAGAGCAGCTGGGGGTCCCAGCACTCGGGGGGCTCCCACTGGGGCGGGCATCAGGGGGGCAGCCAACACGGAGCCCAGAGCGGCTCGGTCCAGCAGCCCTGGGGTCACGGAGGACCACCTCCCTGGGGTCACCACGGATCCGCCAGCAGCAGCAAGCGCTCCAGCACCGGCCTGCGCAACAGTCCCCAAGCCTCGCGCCAGAGCAGCGCCGCGGGACGTCCCGAGCAGGCCATGAGCCGCAGCGCCAGCATCGCCTCTCAGATCTCCAACGGCTCGCACCTGTCCTACACGTAGAGCTTTCCCACAACACCCTTCTTGACCCGAAACGGCCTTGGCGGAAGGGATTCTGGGGCACCACGGTCAGGTCCGGTCCCAACCTCGTGCTTTGTTTGTTAGATGGTGGTTTGTCACACACGGTAAGCACAGAACGCAAAGTTCCTGACAGGTTTATTTGGCCGAGTGGCGCTTCCTTGACGCAGAGAATCCAGCACGATGGCGAATTTTGCAGTGACGTGGAACAAGTTTGCACTTTGAGGATGTTAGTGATGGTGTGGATGAATCTAGGGATGCTGTGCATTGCCTCTGATCCGTGAGAAGTCTGGGTTTGTATGTCGGTCTTGAAGAGATTTTATTCCCGTGGTCTTAATCGCTGGTGTGACGAGTGGAAGTCGAGCATCGTTCCCTCGGACGGCGGGATGTGAACGTTTAGCGTGCGTTTGGTTTCATTCATCCCAGTCTTCTGCCAAAGGAGGATTGAGAATCGGGTTCTTTTCTTCGGTTGGCAGAACCTCGTTTTAAAGCAGTACTTTCGCCATCCTGCCACGTCACCCGCTCGGCTGCCATTTCGCTTCCAAGTATTTAACGATGCACTGATTGTTCGATCCTTCTACATGTTTTTAGCGGCCAAAAGCACACGTGGACGTTTCTAACTAGTGAGTTCAAGCAGTTACGGGTTTCACGTGAACGAACATGGGCAAACCTGAAATCCGGACGAGCAAGAGCTGCTGAAATGATATTAATGTTGGTTTTAGTTTCTGATTTAGTGATGCCAAAGTTAACAACTATGCAAACGGAGAGTTTACCGCTTCTTTCGTTAAACGTAACGTTACAGAAAAGCACTTTATCGTCATTCCTTTCTCACTCTCTGGTGCCCCGTCCCAGCTTCCCCCTACCCGGGCCGGGCAAGAGTGTGTTGTGTGGATTTAAGGGTGTGAAGTCTGGGTTGGGTGAGTTCAAGCCCTCGAATGTTTTTGCTGTCGTTTTTGCGATGCCTTTGTCTATTCCTCACCCACCCCAGGCCTCTGGCGAGTGAAGCCCACCCTCGGCTCCAACACTTGTGCGCAAACAAATGTACAAAAATCGATCAAATCGGCCGTAGAAACTACAGCACGGCGGTGGAGGTCGTCACGAGGCGACTTTAAATGAGATGTATAGGAATATTGTGCATATTGTATATTTAGAAATTTAAAGAACTACAAATTAAGAGTCAGACCAAGTCGCTAGGCAAATATGGAGTCGCTGGGACTGTGAAAAGTTCATCGTTACACACAAATATTCTCCGAGGTGTCAAACAAAGCCAAAAAAGATCTCGCGGGACTTTTTCACGCCGCCTGCCATCTTGCTTCTAACATGGAACACAAAATAAAAGTCTGGTGAAAGTTCTGCGAGACATTCTCTGCTCAGTCTTGCGAAAAACCATCGGAACCAATTATTTCAGCTAAATTTTGCGCGTTTTTTCGGCAGTAATGAGTCGTTTTGGTGGGACGTGATTATCTGCCGTATAGCTTTCTGACACAAGTCTGCAGTGTTTTCCCAAAGCGAGACATCTTTAAAAGCTCTTAACCGCCGCCAATGAAAAGCAGCAAAGGAAACGGCGTGTACAGTGCGTTTACTAGCGTCTCAACAGCCATCGAGATCATTCTGTTCCAACCTACCATGTGCTCGGCTTAAACGTGTTTTAAAATGTATAGATTGTTAAAAAACTGAATGTTGGAGAGATTGCAAAAATTGTTGTGATTGTTTATAACAAAAGCGTTTAGTATGTGAATTGGAATATGCAAAAAATATGGGGATGATTGTTATGTTTTGTTTGTAATTACTCGTTTCGTTTGCAGAGGGCTACTGGACAAAGAAATCAACTGTAATAAAGTAATTTTAGTACATAATGACTCAGCAGTTTTTTGTTTGCGTAGCATATATTGTATGGTAGCGTAGTAGCATGAAAATGCTTACATAGCAGCGCTGACATGTTTTGTGATATTATTGTAATTGAGATCGTGTTAATTGAACATGTTTGTGTAGCAAAGGTGTCATTACAAAGTGTAGCATAATAGCACAAACGTGTGTAGCTTTAACATGTTTGCTAGTATGCTGTCAAAAACATGTTCACGTAACATAATAGCATGAACGTCTGTGTAGCATTAACATGTTTGCTAGTGTAGTGGCATAAACATGATCACGTAATATCATCAAAATGTTTGTGTAGCATGTTTGTTAGTATGGTGGCAAAAACATGTTCAAGTAACGATAGCATGAACATGTGTAGCATGTTTGCTATTATAGTTGCATAAACATGTTCACGTAACACAATAGCATGTTTGTGAAGACATGTAGCAGTAATTTAAAGATTCTTTAAAAGATAATACATTTAGCATTATATGCAAAATTGACAAAAACCCAAGGTTTTAAGTATAATGTTGGGTCTTTTAATTAATTTCTTAGAATCGCTCTCATTTCTTTCAAACAAATTGAAACCACCTGTCAGCGAGTGTATGACCGATTCCAAGTAAATTCCTCGTGCTCTCCTTCAAAAACAGACCCATCGGACGACACCGAGGTCTGACGTCTGCGTGAATCCACATTGGCCTTTCTGGGCGGGGCAGGCCTTGATCTTCTGAACATCACTGCACTTGAGCGGTGTCTCGAGTTGACGGACGGTGGAGCATGTTTGAATGCTTTCTTCTCATCCACTCCGAAGAAACTAGCGACCGCCTGAAAATACTCCAGCGTGACAGAATGACTCCACGATTTCAAAACGCCATGTTCCTCAGCGTGAACGAAGCCACAGTGACCTCCCTGTCCCGTCACGGCCATCAAGAAGTAAGGGTTGTTATGAAAAAGTGTCTCGGGAACAGAGGTATGAGGCAGTAGAACCGGATCGTCTTTGCTGCACAGGCACAGCACTGGCACTGCCACGTCATCTGCATCTCGCAAAGGTTCGTTCCGCTCCCAGTATTCTGTCCAGTTGGGTTTTGTTGAAGCTCTTGAACTTTCCTCCAAATCTGATCCGCAGAACATCAATTCTTCCATTTGCCTAAGGGAGTTGCATCGCAGGACTTTTCCAACATCCATCGTGGAGCTCAGAGCAGTGGCGTACCTGTGGAAAGTGTCGAAGTCCTGCTTGAAATAGTTTGTGGGATTGAAAACGGCTACGGCAACCGACCAAGTACGCATATTAATAGGTCAAACATGAATTATGCGAGTTTCGAAATTTCTTGCGTCTGTCTTGAGAGAGTCGTCTGGATTTGCTCTGAAACGATTCAAATGATTGCCCAGTAAACGGAACTACAAAAACCGAAATTGAAAATACGCCTGGAAGTTAAAACACAAGCATTACAACTATTCTTAACAGATTTGTTTAGAACTTGTTAACAAATTGCATTCAAGTCTTTTCGTCTGAACCAATTGAAGAACACGTCTCCAAAGTCTGTTGTGTTTTGGCCTTGAGATTAACAATTCATAATTCCCTTTGTTAGTATTTACTACCTGTTTATTTGAAGCTTGCGGTAGATAAGGATCATCCAGTGATAGAGCCACGGCAACTTGTGCTCGAACCAAAGTTCTCCGTGAAACACCGGCGAAATACAGGCTGCAGCCGTCACATGGGACGAGGAGCCACTTTCCCCCAAATAAGACAGCAGCAAACCCGATCCCGATCCCTCGCTGACTGCCAACAAAGGCAGGGTAGAGTAGTGGCTCCGCAAAAACCCCACCACTTGCTTCAAGTCAGACGGGTCACCAAACTCCTGATAGCGTGGAGTCGCCAGAGGACAGCCAGCGTGACCTCGACGATGGAAGACCACGGCACAGAAACCATTCTGTAGAACCTGCTGGCACAAGCCAAGCAAGTGCGGTGTCACTTTGCCGAAAGAATTAGGAATAACGATGACAATAGCTTGAGAACTCGAGTCGCCAACTGTGGAATGAAGGTCCTTCAGACCCACAGCCCAATCTAGAGCCACAATTCCGCCATCTTGAAGCAGAAGGTGTTCCCTTGAGAAGCGGAAGCCTTGCTCGTTCTCATCTGAGGTGGGCCAGAATAAGCTGGTGATTATTTGTAAGTGCGGGTCGGCGTGCGGCCATCTTGCAAGCGGAGGTTTTCTCAGGGCGTGACAGTGCTTCTTCAGGTAGGCAGCGAGAGTCGTGTGTTGACCTATTATTCGGACTTCCGCCTGTGTTTTTTTTCCGGACTCTGGTACGGTGGGCAGTTTCAGGAGGCTACAGATCATAGTCCATAGTAGGGATCCCATTTGTGGAATGGCACGTTCTGCCAGGCAACGCATATAGTTCCACTGAAGCAGAACCGAGAGTAGAACCAGCAGCAGAGATGGTAGCAAACAGATCAAGAAGGTCCACATTGCTCCCAGTTGCTGTCGGTTTACACCAAGTTGTAGTGGCTCCAAAGCTAGCTTGAAATTTGACTAAACCTGTGGACAAACTGTCATCTTGCTCAAACTTCCAGGCCAGTGAAAATGGACTTGCACCTTCTCCCCTACCCATAGCAAACAATTCTGCTCCCCACCTTCTGAAATCATTAACAATATTTCGATCGGTGGATTGTTGTAAAGCGAGAGCGCTTGTCTTGCCGTCTTTTGAACGGGTGATGGTGCTGCCATGTCTGTTTTCGTCAGTAAGACCTCCAAACAGGGGCAGTTGTGGGCTAGTGGTAGAGAGTTGGCCTTATGTCTAAAAGGTTGCTGCTTCAAATCCCAGAACAAGTACCAGAACCGAAAATGTCCTTGGGCAATCCTTGGCCTTTGTTCTTTCTGAGTTGCTTTGGATCGAAAGTGCCTTTCAATGATAATGGCGAAGTAAAGCCCCTCAAACATCCTCTTATTGTTGGTTTGTTGTAGAAAGGTCATAACATTAAGGAATGTGGAACACAATAAGTAAACAAATAGAAATAAGAGATTGTGTGTCTGTTCCAACTGTTACAGCAACAATTACAACAACGTTTTTATAAAAAGGATTTATTCTTGTAAGATTCTCAAATAATCTTCTACATGAAACACAAAACATTGTCTTCATTTTGGACATTTGGCTACTTTAAAATATTATTTACATTTTGAATTGACAAACAGAAGCCACGTGAGTTTGAACTGCATTGGTCAAGGTTAAACGTGCTACATAGTGTCTAGTTAGTGCACCGAGCGAGTGGTGGTTAGCGTTCAAAGAGCCAATGAGAAGAGAGAAAAGGGACAGGTCATGCAAATAAACCTGTGTAATTGATTGAAAGCTATTTTGATGATTCAATTTGGAAAAAAAAAAAAAAAAACTCAGATCTTTTCGCAACAGTCTGTCCAGGCGTTACATGCACATGTCTTAGCAAACCAATTTCTCAGTTAATAAAGTTTCATTCATTTTATAAATCCTTTACAGTAGGGCTCCAAAAACGAGTGTGAGCCTGTTTTATTCCATTGAAGAGTTTTTCAAGGGGTTTAGATTGACCGTAAAACAGGGTTTGACTAAAAAAAAATGAAAAAAAAAAAAAAAAAAAAAAAATTCTGTTTTTGCTACTATCTGATCCCAAGTCCTGGTCTTTATCTTTAGGCAAGTTCAACCAGAAACCACCAAAGAAAGTGACTCTCGGTCTCTACAGGAAGCAGCAGCTACGTTTCCTGTTTGACGCAACAATAATGAGAAAATAGAATGTGTTCTAAAACAACTTTGCAGCAAAGCATTAGAAAAGACTAGTATTTTGGGGGAGGGGGTAATTTGAGGTTTTAATACATTCTCTGCAGTTATTTGGGGTTAATGGTGAACTTTGCCGTGTCACTGGGCCTAAACTGTGCCGTTTGTGTACTTGGAGAGCTTATTCTCGAGGTCACAGATTCGCTTTTCCTGAGAAAGAACTGTAGCCTTCAGACTTTGGATCTCCTCCACAAGCTTCTCCAGCAACTGAGGCTAGTTTGATAAAGACGGAAAAGAGCAGGAAAGAAAGTAAAGGATGAAAACAGAGGCAGGAGGAAAAAGAACACAGAGGAATAACAGTTTAGAAAAAAAAGAGGAGCAAAGCAGGTCAAGGACAGATTGAAAAAGCGGATAGTCATTTCTGTCTAAAGATTGGAATCAAAATACTTTTAATTGTTGTATCATTCCTTTAAAATGAAAACGGATTGCACCAAGATGCTTACTTATCTTTAAAAAAAAAAAATAAAATCTAGTTCAATTGATTACGTAACTGTTAAAACGTTCATTGAAAATGTGCTTCTGTAGTCCCAAAATAGACCAAGTACTTTAGAAAAGGGATGGGCAATTGAAAAAAATGGTACTAAATATTATCATTATGTTCAATTTCAAGTTCTGAGCATTCGTAAGGCACCTTTCACAGTTTTAACTGCCTGAGAGAGAATATGTAAGATCATGTTGATTGCCGTTCATTGAATTGGACACCTTTATGATTTTCTATTTTTAATTTTGTTTAATTTAACTCATAAAAAAACAAACACAGGCGTGCATGTACGTTTATAGACGGGTTGGACAGACAGATAGACAAACTGTTTGACAGATAGACAGACTGAGAGATGGAGAGGGAGATAGAGAGACAGACGGTTAAATAGATTAGCAACAAATTGACAGACACAGACTGATAGACAGACAGACTGATAGACAAACTGTTTGATGGATAGACAGAGATGGAGATAGAGAGACAGACAGTTAAGTAGATGGAGCGACAAATAGACAGACAGATACATAGATAGATAGATATATAGATAGACCAACAGACAGCTAACAAACAGAGAGACAGACAAGTTAGGCCGATAGTTAAACTAATATACAGACAGACAGAAAGAGCCCTTAATTTTCCCCCCAAAAGATGACGTACTCACCGGTAAACTGCTTCCTTCTACAACCGACATGCTCCTGCGTGTGGCAGGTCTGCTGTCTAGAACGTTCTTCTTGGCCACCTTCAGCTCTCGGCTCTTGGGTGGGATGTAACCATCTCTCATGGACACCAGAATGGGATCCGCGTCTCGTCCGTCCGCCCACTCGTCAGGTTCCAGTGCTGGATCTGGACCTGCTGTGTCGGGGTACAGGTCGTCCTGGAACAGGTCTGACTGCAATCATCACAACATCAAGACAACGGTTGGCTTCTGAATATAACCTCTGATGTTCAAGCAACGCTCATAGTATGGATGGACGAAATTGACAGTCATTTGGCAGACGCTTTTATCCAAATAATGATATTGTATTGTACAGAAATATCAATAATGTATTGATAAAGTCGCCCCCACACTGCAGTACAAAGCATTTCTGCATTTATCAGACAGGTGCGCTTAAAATTTATAAGCGTTTAAATGTTTGATATTAAGACTTAAGATTAAGATTAAGATAATAAGACTATTGGGTTTGTATTATTAGTAGCATAATATAAAAGGAGGCAGCTCAAAATCACCAGTGAAAATATAAAATAAAGAAAAATAAAATTCAATTTGGTTATGAAACAATATTATTGTAACAGTACCGCTCCGCTGCTCCACCTGGTGGAAAGGCATGAACATGGCATTGGACTGGCCCAGGAATTTCAAGTCCCAGGAGCCTTTGCTTCCTCCCTTGATCTGTGTCTCATCGTCATCGTCACATCCATGTTTGTCGTCACGTCCATAACAAGGTTTTCTTCTGATTTATCATGCCATGTTTTGTTTTGCATTTAAGTTTTAGTCTTTCTTTATTAAATACTTCTTAGTTTTGCAAACATCGTTGTTTTGAAACAACCGGTTCCACAGCCTTAAATACGTGACAATCATTTTGAATAAAAATGCATTTTTTTACACCATTATCCGTGTTCTCACCTTTCTGGGTACTGTCATCATGATAGGCTCACACTTCCTCTCATGGAGCTTAAATAGTCTAGATAAAAAAAAAACAAACAATAACATTCATATTCATTATAATTCATTAAAAAACATACATTAAAATTTCTATCCATTTAAAGATATGGAATAACTATTTGAAGTTTCAAAATGTACCTAAATACATTTACAAATTACAACTCTATAAATTACAATTTAAAAAACAACTTACATATCACAACAACAAATGATTTACATACACTTTATAAACAAGTGTATTTTCTTTTATAAATTAATTAAAATATGTAATTGTAAATGTATGTCAATATTTCAATCATTCCAATTTAGAAATACTTTTTTTTACTTCTGGGGAGCAAAGCTCCGCAATTGTGGGCTTAAAAAAACAAGTCATGACATATAAATATATATAAATTCATAATTCATATTTTGATATTCTTATTTCAATGACTTTGTTGATAAAATCTGTTGATAAAAAAATCAGTTTACTTCAGAAATTCTACTATAGGTTGGTGCAATTTGGCGATCGCATGAAGCCATTTGGTTTCAGGGATGGAGGAATCAGACGGTCATTCCACACCAACTGACCTTGCAATTTCACATTTGCTGACGTCCACCCCTCGTTTCGGCATGAAGCCCATCCCTCTCTGAGGCTCTTTGCTACTGTATGTGCTGATGTAATGCACATATGGAGGTTCCTCTGTGATCTCAAAATACCGAATACTGCTGTCACCCTGCGACAGAGACAATCACACAGCTTCAGACTGAGTAAACCGCTAGTAAGTACAAAAAGGTGGGACGTGGAGACGCACCTTTCCGCTGAGATAGACGATGTTGGTGTCTGGATCGTAAAATGGCAATAAAACTCCATTACTAGTGTCCAGCTCCAGTAACGCTATTGGTTCTTCAAAGTTGGTCTAAAGGACAGATGCATGTTTAGACATTATATCGACCTCGATACCACATTTTCTAAAGTACTCGAATGTTCCACACGGACTACATAACGTGTAACACCCAGTGAGAATAGCACATAGAACTCCTGCATGTATTAGCTTAATCTGCAAGCTTTGTGTCCTAAAGTTTCCTGTGTGAGGGATTTTAAAAGTGAGTGTATGAGATTGAAAGTCCCGTGGAGGGTGAAGAAGCACAACTCTCCCGCTAACCAGTGTTTTTTGTTTATTTGATGTGCGTGAGGATTGAACAACTGTTCTTTTACACTTCTGGACCGTGTCATTCAAGCATGCTCGCGGTAAGAAAAAGACGCGTAAGTTTCGTGCATTGAACATTTTTCGCAACTCGGGACAATTTTCGCGGCGACGCATTTTGCTATTCAGATTTTTCTATAGAAAATTGGTAAATCGAGGTACAAAAATAATTTTTTTTACCGGGTCCCACAAGCCGACCTCCCTCTGGCTCATCCTGGTGAACCCTGTGGTAAAAATGTTTCCCTCTCTGGTAAAGATGGCCCTCATCGGCCGGATGCCCTCGTGAGGAGCCAGGCGCTCCTACAGCACAAGCACAAAGAATAACTCAACTGGAAATATCGGTCTCAACAAAGCGTGTGATGGAAAACTCACCGCAACCACTTCGCTTTTCCGTGGATCACACACTCGGAGACGCCGGTCCTTGCATGTGGTGCAGAACAGGCTGCCGTTGTAATTCCAGCTGACGTTGTAGATGAGATCGGGATGGTCGTCCATGCTGATCAAGGCCTCTCCAGTGCCCACATTCCAGATAATGATCAGATTATCACTGCCTGGACAAAAAAAAAAATCGATGTTCTACGACGCTCACAAAATTCTACAATAAATCCTACAATAATTTGACATGCTTCTAGATTCTAGAATATAAGCGGTTTGGTTATATTCAATTAAGAGAAAAACATGTGTGTGTGCGTATGTACATAAATGGTAATTAATAGCCATTCATCATTTTGATTAAGGTCAATATGTATGCATGATGACCAATATATACAATTATATTGTGAATTTAAAAAATGTACTGCATTTTAGTCGTTCCGCCTACATGAATAAATTCAATACCATTGATTTGGCTGTTGATGGAACACTTCAAAAGTAGTGCACGTTGCACTTTTCGTTCTATTACGTATAAAATAAAAAGTGCAATGGAGTCGAGCTTATCGTGTGGTCATGACTAACTGGTCTCTGAGATCTGTACCTGCAGTGAGGAGAATGTTGCGAGCAGTCGGGTGCCACTTTACGATGCCCACGCGCTTCGAGTGACCCTCCAGCACCACGATGGGCTCGCTGATGGGCCGGGTGGGAGTGTGGTCAGGGATCTGCCAAACCTGAACAACAGCAAGTTCAGGTGAACATTCTAGATCAGGTGTATTGAACAAAAATGTAAAGAGGTTCCACGCATTTTTTTTTGGAAGCGAAGGTTTGAAACACGACAGGTCAAATCTGCGAAGAGCGCTGTGACGACGTGTCTTATGTAATCTGTCATCCATTGTGCTGTTAAAGTCACTATTAGCTAAATGTGACCTGCATGATATGATGCAACAAGACTGAGCTAAGAGTATAAAAATAAGCTGAACGTTCAATCAATCGGCACATACTTGTATATTAACATGTAGTTCTAGAATGTTCTTCGGGCATTTAGGGAGCACCGGCTCAGACGACAGCTGCATTTACCCTCTTTTAAGAGCACTACATAGTGTGCATGCCTTTCAAGTTTGGAAAGTGATAGCACCAGTAGCATTCATATGCGCTAACACATACTATTACAGTTCTGTTTGAATAGAATTCTGATGTCTGGACATGAATGCACTGCTTAACCCTAAAACTCCCAGAATGCACTTTGGTATATTGGTTTCCATGAAGCTTCCAGTCTTTAAAGGCCAGGCCCGGTCATCAACCGTCACATTAACGCTATTGTCATTCACCATCGGCTTTGCTTCCAGCGTGTGCACACATTTATAGCGACAGGCTTTGCTTGATATTTATTTTTAAATACACCATGAAACGTGTTTATGAAGCGCAGCGATGAGGATTACCATGGCTGTGGTGTCTTCAGAGCAGCTGGCCAGGATGTTGTCATTGTGGGGACACCAGTCAATGTCCAGAACCGGGCCCGAGTGTCCCACCACTAGCGGATAGTTTTTGTCCACGCGACCCACCTGCAAAATAAAGAAAATATTACTTTTCAGGGGTAGACAATAAAATTCGCCTTCAAGCGTCTTTTGAAGTTCACTGGCCCGACTATCAAAACCACTGGCCCAAGTCAACGAGTCACGTGTTGATCCCAATAATCGCGAGAAAAAAAACTGTTTGCTTGACTAACGTGAATAATATTCCAGATTCAAACAGATTCAAGAACTTTATTGGACCCTGGTGGAAAAATGCTTTTCGATTGCTCTCAAGACAAAGGTGGACATATGGATGCAAAAGATTATAAAAAAAAAAAACAAACAAACAAAAAAAAGTACCACTGCATAAATTAAAATATACACAAAATAATATTTTGTTTGTGTGAGTAAGTTTAGTGCACAGTTTTTCCCGGGAATCGAACCCATGATCTGGTGTTTCAATTGCCAGCTCTTGCATTTAAACTGATAAAACTATCCAGACATTCTTGTAGTTAAAGACCATGATAAATCCAATCAAACGAATAATTTCAAACGTGTGTTTTAGACGTTTGAAAACTTGAGAGAAAAACCGAGGAACTTCGTCTGAATATCACGGACAAAATAACGCATCAGATACTCTATGTTCTTCAGATGTTCATTCATGATAGTAGTTTTGGCCATTATGTTATGGTTTAGAAGCAGTTTGATACTAAACTGTGTCATTATTTCAGAGTCGTGAAAAGTGTAAAGAGAGCCGTCTTTTCCAATCGCTCAACCTTTTTTTGATCCGTATTTTCACTCACTTTGTTTTCTTTGTCTCAAATCACACACACTCATTTCTGCAAGTTATTATCAACATTTATAGATACTGTGCATCTTACTGCAGTGGTGTGGCCTTGACTTAGATCTGTGCTGTCAATTCGTCAATTTGTTTTTGCTTTGTCACGCTAGCAAAAATGAACATAAACACAGTACAAACTTAAGACGGAGTGACGTCACAGTGTCCCCTAGTGTTCAAATGGGGATTTCTAATTCGTACAACTTTACTTTATTTGTATGATATTTTTTTGCCTCATGCTTGGTGTTTTTTTTTTTTAGCAAAAAGCTTTCTTTTAACCTAGTTTAAAAAAGAAAAACTTTTGTGGAATGTGAAAAAGCACAAATAGTGAAAAAAAAAAACATTTGAGGGTTGGAACGGATGAATTGCATTTTATTGATTTCAATGGGGAAAACAATTTGTCACACAAAGAAAACTGAGATACGAGCCCGACTGCGGAACTCACAACTCATAAATGAAGAACTTTAGCGACCTTCTGTGACCACATTCTTGAGGTATATGCGTGAATTTACGATTTACGAGGGTCTGGGTCTTAAAATGTACTTAATTAAAATGTACTTTTAATTAATCTTAAAAAATACTGATCTTAAAATGATGGGATTCCTCCAATAAAATCAATATTTCTTTGATTGTAAAACCACGCATAAAATAATCCCTGACAATGTCTTCCATTATATCAAAATCCTCTTTTGAAGCCCGTTCCCCAGTTCTGAAATCTACTGATTTTATAACTCGGAATAAAAAAGATAAAATGTCAAAATCATGAGATACAAAGTCACAATTCTTTTTTCTTTTTGTGGCGGAAACGGCCTTCCATAGGGATCTGAGTCAGTTAAAAAAAAAAAAAAAAAACGAACTTTCAATCTCTATTCTGATTTCCCCTCCCATTTTGACAACCACTGATACACTCTAAGCTCTTTCGCAACGGCTTGAATGGCTTTCAATGGCGTAGACTGTTGCCATGTTGCCTCACAGCAGGAAAGGCCAACTGGAGCCTCAAGTTCTAGAGTCAGTGTCTCTCTGTTACCGCCACCTGCCCCCTGCAGTGCAGAAGCCAATCGCCAAATCGAGTGACGGAGAAGAAAGTTCGGGAAGCGGCGTCGCCCGAAATCAGCTGATATGCTGGGGGGTTGCTGAGAGAGAGAGAGAGAAACAGCTAATATTGTGTCGTGCGTGAACCATTCGTTGAAAATGAACAAATATTTCATATGACTCGGAATGAACAATTTGTGAACGAGAGTATTGAGCAGCATTACTCCTATTCTTTCGTGATTCGTTCAAACGGACCACTCGGTCTTCGTTCATTGTGTCACGTGACCGCGATCAAGCTATTAAAGCAAAGATGGCAGGGCAGATGCAGGACATTATTTGAATAGTTTTGAGGCAATTTCTGTATTATTTGTTGTCTGCTGAAGCAAACCATGTTGTCTTCTGTGTTTATTGCTTTAGAGCGCAGCCACTTTTACGGCACCACCTGCTGGAAATGAACAAAGTGAACAAATGACTCAAAATGATTCGTTCACTTCAGTGTGCAAGACTTAAAGATCTGAATCAGTTGAAAGAATCGGACTTCCCATCACTTGAGACATTGGGTCTCCAACGTGCCGCTTTTATGGAACGGAGGCGGGTCATGGCGTAATGCGTCATCTTCGTAGCCACGCCCCTCACCGGAACCAAATACGGGAATAAAACAAAGAATCAATTGAAAGCACAACGGAACACTCGGATTCGAGTCTCCGGTTTCCTCCAAAAGTTCAGAAACACTGGCACGGAAGAGTTTAGAGAATCACCAAGACGTGAGTAAGAGTGTCAACGTGAGTGTCCCGCTCTGTGATTGGTCAGCTAATAAACCAATGGTGTGCATCCTGTCATTAGATCCAGAGTTGCTGGCTACAGGTCCCCGTGTCCCAGAAATAGAAAAGAAGTTCCAAAAACGGATGGATAAATTGCAATTGTCCAAGATTGAAACCTCAACTCTTATTCCTTGCATCATTTATTTCGCCTTACTACATGATGTTGGTGACTGTTTTAATGCGATTAATAGCGCTGACATCTCCACTGTGGTGTAAGGTTGATGCTATTCGGTTTGTCCGTGCTGAAGCATGTGTCGGCTTTTCTTGAGCCGCCCCTCCTGCCCCGCTGTCCCACCCGCCCCTCCGTCCCGCTGTATTTATAACCCAGTGATGAGGCGATGAAAAGGGAGTGAGCGCAGGGGAGATGGGTATTTATAGCGTCTATCCAGGTCTGCTGATATATGCTTGTGACTCAACACCAAATGAGCATTACGTTATAGAACCTCGGAGAAAAAAACGGTTTAAACATACTGACTCTGTCGAGAGTTGATTCTGCTGAATTTTCACATGCCGTGACAGGCACCTATAAGGCTCTATTTACACACTTTTAATTTGCCTTAAAATCGTATTACGTCTGAAACATTTCAAGTACATGTAAAAATGTGATGGCAAATCTTGTGAGGTAATGCAATGTCTTGTGCTGTGGATTAAAATCTAACGTGGATGAAAACTAAGACGTCAAATGTGGATGGAAACTAAGAAGAACCTACTTGGACACTGTTCTGGAGCTGAAAGAAAAAACCCTCAAGTTCACAAATCATTCAACTTGACTGTGGTAAATAGAAATAAAATTGAACGAAAGACTTTTTGAACGAAATAATTTTTCAGAATAAAAAGGCACATTCAAAATCCTCAAAATAAATATATATATATATATATATATATATATGTATATAAAGAAAAAAAGTGTGTTAAGATTTTATTTTAACAGCTCCTATAGTCTGAGAATTACGGTACTGCTGAAAGAAAACGACCAATTGGATCTACTTAAAGAGGCTCAATCTAAATGATTTAGAGAAAATCGTCCTTTGTAGTAAACCACACCGACCGTTAACCTAAAGAGCGTGTCGTGATTCGAGCAGTGCAACACGTAACAGCAGAAATGGCGGTGGATAACAGGAATTCTACCGGCTCTGAAGCTCTTGTCATCACTAATCCTCACTACAGTATGTGTATAGTTGTGTACTCGGTTTCCATGGGGTTCGCTTCTGAGTTCTTGCGAGGGTGAAATGGAAGCTCTTTGGGGGATGGTCTCCCTTAACATGAGCCACACTGAGAACAGATAATAAAGACTTGAGTTGAGCATCTGTAGGGCTTAGTGAATAGTACAGACTCTCGTTCAAGGTCAAGAATTCAGCTCAAGGTTGATTGGAAGAGTTTGCATGTGTTTGCGTGGGTTTCCTCCAATTAGGGATGGGAATATCAATACTTTGGAATCAATACTTCGATACCCGCTGGTCGATACTTTAGAGTCGACATATTCGCAAGTAAACCGATTCTAATTAAAAAATTAACTATTAGTTTCACTTTTGAGAGTTTTGTGAAATTCAGCTGAATCGTATTTAAAATAGTCTTCGATGTCATATGATTATGTCAGCCAATCGAATGAGCACTCCAAGTTAGTATCATACTTATAAGAGTAAAGTATAAGAGTAAACTTCATGCGCGTGCAGATGTTCTATCATTTTTTCATATTTGTATTTAATTTATTTATTGATATGATTTATTACACTATTACTGGCACTAATGCAAGTTTTTTTGTTCATGATCATTATTTATGTTGCTGTTACTACAAGGATATTAATGAATAGTAAAAATATAGTAAGAAAATATTTTCATCTTAGGTGCCAAAAGTATTGATATCGGTATCGTCGATAGTGGACATGTAGTCGGTATCATATCGATTTCAAAATTGTGGTATCGCCCATCCCTACCTCCAAGTATCCATTTTTTCTCCAAAGGTCCGGAAAAATACAGGAAAATCAGAGTTTAGACAATTGCCTACAGATGTGTCTGTGTGTTCTGTGCTGTTTGATTGGTTAGCCACAGATCCAAAGTGTGTGTCCCGCCTCCAAGCCCAGAGACGCTGTGATTGGCTCCTCACCAATAGAAAACTGGTTCATAAAGTTGTTGGAGGGTTGAGTGGCTTCTACAGTGGTTCCTGCGTTTACGAAATAAATTTGTGCCGACAGCTGTTTCGTACAAGGGAACTTTCATAAAACTTCGCATTAACATCGTATAATCCATCCAGATGAAAAATGTCTTTTTTAGTCTTTTTTAATATTATAAAATATTGTAATAACAGTAATAAATAAAATGTTACATCCACCATCTTGAATCTAGCAATAACGGTGACGTAGCCGGATCAGCGCGGATCCTCAGGTTGTACTTTTGTGCGTAAACATAATGAAACGGCACAGACACTGTTCTGAATGTCTTCTCTCTGTAATGTTGTTGTTGCAAAATAACACAACGGTTGGTTGTCGCTACAACATCTGGCCTATCGTACAGTGAAAATAATTTCATAAAAAGAGACGATATTTCTCTCTTCGTAAAAGGAAGTGATTATGCCCTTCGTAAAAAAAGAAAAAGTGTTTGTTAACAGAGTCATTCGTACCTCCACTTACGGATGACTCTGTTAACAAAACTGTTCTCTGAAACACACACTGTACCATTGCAGACACAACCTTCTCCAGGTTTCCTACCTTGGTAAGAGGCATCACCAGAAAGGCTCCCCCTCCACTGGACTCCACTATAACCGCCAGAAACTTTGGGTTAACCGCACAGAACGAGCTGTCCCATGTCACTTTGGAAACCCGGATGTCATCGTAACCCTGATCCGCCTTTGCCGCCTGTCCAAAAACATGGCGGAACTTGCTCTGACGCACAATACTGCGACTCATATCTGTGACAGAAACAGTATAGGGTGAATAATCACACACGTGCATTTTGGCAACATGAATACATAAAGAATTAGCACATAAGTACATGCTCACATTCCTCGAAATGTAAATACACCATGACCGTTTATTCTAGATTGTCACGGTGTATAAGGTGAGGACCATGATAGATATACAAACACGATGGCGTCAGATTAAATATACTATGCTCGACAGAACTAAACGTGTTGTGCGAGTAGCAAATGATTGACACACACACACAGGCGCGTTCTGAATGACCCACAACACCCCGTAAATAGCTCGGGCTGGACAATACACAGAGAACACAAGCCATGTAAGAGGAACAAAACAGAGCGGCGCATCACAAACCGTTACACCGCCTCACTATTAACTCCATAGTGACGAGTTAGTTAGAACCTTCCATAGTGGATCATAAATAATGTGTGTGTGGAAGCTAGTGATGAGTTATACACTTTCATCGTGGGTCACATATAGTGTGGGTGGAATTGTGATAAGTTACACATTCGATAGCGTATCATATAGAAGTGATGCTAGTGACGAGTTAAAAACTTTTATAATGGTTCATATAAAATGTGTGTTTATTGTAGTGACAAAAAATTTAATGGTGGATTATATACACAGTGTGCACTCATCTATATTGGATTATAAACAACGTGTGTGTCTGTGATAGTTACAAGTAACACACTGTGGTTGATTTTTTACACTGTGTGTGTGTAAGTGTGAATGACAGTACCTAGAATTAACATCTAATGTGGATTAAAAAACAAGGTGTGCGTATTTGTGTGTGTGTGTGTGTGTGTGTGTGTGTGTGTGTGTGCGTGTGTGTGCGTGTGTGTGTGTGTGTGACAGTGACAGGGTTTAAACTTCAATATACAATGTGTGCGTTGACTGTATAACTTTGAACTTTGATAACTAACTTCTATTGTGGATTATATACAATGTGTGTGTGTGTGTGTGTGTGTGTGTGTGTGTGTGTAAGCGTGTGTTTTCTGTCTGTACGATAGTGACAGCGTTTTAACTGCAATACACAATTCAAAACAATACAGTCATAAACTTCGATCATTGATTATATTGTACACAACACAATGTGAGTACTTATGTGTGTGTGTGTGTGTGTGTGTGTGTGTGTCTTCAGTGACAAGTTATAAACCTGTAGTGAATTATGTGAAGGGGTTTACAGTATATTGACACCTCAGCAGGGACTTACTAAACGTTTTGCTCAGAATTGAATGAAAGCATTTCTTTTTTTTTTTAATCCGAATAAACTAAAACATGCCAACGATTTTGAACTCGAGCAACACATTTGCACACATTTCAGTGTTATTCTGGCCCATGTGGAAACACCTCCTTCACTCCTGCTGTCTGCGGCCAGTGTCCTAATATAGTCATGCCAAACTGACCATGTGTCTTCGGCTCTGTCCCGTCCAGACTTGATCGGTCGGGCTTTACTCAGTGACAGAAAGAAACCGCCGGTGTCGTGGCGGTTCGTCTACCGCGGCACGCGCACACCTGCCGGTAACGGAAACCGTCGCGCCTCGTGCCTTAACCGACACGAATGTTACAAAACACGTGGTGACACCGTCAAAAAATGGTGAGAAAAGTTCTTAGCGCTTGTGTCGTCACACTGCAGCATTTCGTGACGAAAAACCGCGTAACTCAGTCAAGTGACACTTACTTGTATTTTAGGGGAATAAACTGGAAATATTCCGCCTCTAAAAAAACCTCTTCCCCGTTCGCGGCTCCTCAGAACGCTGCACCTTGAAGAATGTTACGTTTAGTCCAGCTCTTAAACTTACTACCGACTCCTAAAACTAACTAGCGTGAGCTGCTGCAAATCAGTGTCTGAGGGAACAGCGCGAGAATTGAGGGGTTCGGGGTGGGCGGGGCCGCGCACGAGAGGGGGCGGGGTGCACGTGCGGAAAGCGGTTAAAAAAGTTACTTGAGTAAATGAAGCCAAGATTGAGGTGTGTGTTTGTGCTACGATACGAATTTATAAAAAAATGACGTTTATAAAATACAAATTCCTCGCGTTATATTTTGTCCTTCAACGGATTTGCTGTACGTACTTTTCAAAGTGCCAATCAAGCCATATGTGATAAAATGCCACTATATTAAAATGTTTTTATGAAAATATCAGAGAGCAGTTTAAAAACATTAGCTGAAATACATGGTGTATTTTTGGGCACTGTGGGAGGAAACCGAAGACCTGGAGGAAACCCACGCAAGCATGTGGAGAACATGCAAACTCCGCCCAGAAAGGAGGGACTGAGCTTTAAAGTCACACCTCAAGTCACAAACGGCTCTTTCTTGCTGTGAGACTTCGCCACCGTGTGTGTGTGTGTGTGTGTGTGTGTGTGTGTCTATACGCAAGTATGAATAATCACCGCATTCATTTAATACATAATTTGTTATGGCAATTGACGACAGAAATGTCCATTTAGATCTAAGTGTGAATGGACTTATAATTGCAAAGGTCCTGCAGTGGTGTGTGAGCTCAGGGTCAAGGTGGTCCGGTCTATTTTGGAGCGGGCTGCTGTTTGTCTGGAGCCGCTGACAGGCCTGTGGATTGCAGAGGAGCTCAGCTCACACCCTGAGATCTGCAGACTCTTCTAATAAAAAAAACTATGATAAAGTATGAAATAATAAACAGAAATAAAACATTATTCAAATAAAAAAAAAAATGGAATAAATTAGCTGCAAAAAATCTATTTATCATAGAGTATATTTATACAATAATATATTTACGTTTAAAGGCAAGTATAAATACATACATATTAAACTTTCAGATAAAATCACTTGAAAATGCTGCGCAAGATTTCTAGATAGATATAGAGACAGATAAAACATCTAAAATAGATAATCAAATAATCTCAATGATTAAATAACCTCATTAAATATACTGTACAAATAAATAAATAAAACTTGTAGACAAAAAATTAATTATAATGAAATAAAACTTGAATGTTGTATTTTTAATATGTTCATTTACTAGACTGTTTCTTTTTTTCAGTAATAAACAGAAAAAAACGAATATTTAGCTTTTAAAACTTTCTTTAATTGTCACAGTTTGTGCACAATAAAGAGGAAAATATCTTTCCAGTCATTCAACAAAAATCTATTCTGCACTGTACAGCAAACACCCGACTCCAAACACACTCTGAGAGCATGCCACAATGATACAAACCACAGTTTTATTATATATATATTCATATATATTTATATATATATATATATATAAAATCAGGTAAAACGAGTCTAAAAGTGCATAAAATCCCCCGTGTCTCTTTTTTTGTCGCAAATTCCGAAAGAATGAACTGCACCGAAGTCGACCGCACAGAATCTGCACACGCTTAAATGTACATATCATACAACATCCACAGGATATACAGACGCACACACAGAACTCGTCTACATCCTACAAGAAGCGCACACCTCCGTCCCATTCCCACAAGACACGCACGCACACTCCCCCCTCCCCGATTCCATTTGAATAGGCCTTGCGATGTTTGTTCGAAAACAGACGATGAAACATCACCGTATCTTGAAAAGAAAAACCTGAAAGTCACTGTGCAAAACTGACATCAGTGGTTGCGCGTCGCCCCCGCGGCCATTCCTTCTTTTGGGATGGCGGATGGGGAGCGACATCGGTGTGCTGTAAAACTCCAGGGACTGGTATTGGGATAAGGCCTGCTGAGGTATGCCACTAAAGTTGTAAGAGCGTCACATGGTGTGGTAAGGGTTGACGGAGCGCTTCCTCAGCCTCTGCAGGGGATGCGTCCTCCCGTACTGTTGGCGCGTGGTCACGGCGATGGCCGCGGGCTGGGCTGCTGCTCCGGCGTCCCGTCTCCAGGGTGGCAGTGGGATGGCATTGTGGTCACTCGATTGGTTCCGTTGGGTCTGTTCGAGCATCCCAGTGGGAGAGGATGGTGGTCCAGAGGAAGAGAGAGCGGGAGTGGAGTGGCGCTTCTTTTTCGAGGCATCATCAGTGTACAAGAGTTGCGGCTTGTTGGAGGCGGTGGAGAACAAGGCAGAGCTCAACTCCAGCTCGCTCAGGTCGACTGGAGAGAGCTCCAACAACCCCAGCTTGGCCAGTGAGGCGGAGCGCTTCATCATGGAGGGTGGAGTGAGTCCAGCTTGCCGGATCCGAGCTTCTACCTCTTTGGTCCTTTCCCGAACGGCCTTCCTCTGTTCCCGCCGGAACCAGGGTGGGTTGAGGCGTCTGTCGGAGCAGCCGCTGACCAGCCAGAGGAAAGCCCCCAGCTCCTTCAGCGTCTCCCAGGTCTCCTTCATGGTCCCAAACGGAAGATGGTAGTCGGAGTAGCTCTCCTGCTCCGTGATTCCCTCCAGCTGAAGAACCACAGGAGACGAGTTGGTAGAACAGGAATGGCTCAACCATCCCTCCCTGTCGCACTCTCTTCCAGCTGTGGTGTGGCTAACTAGACCCTCGCTCTTCTCCGTCTGAGGCAGTTGGGTTGACACAGTGTTGGGGTGGGACGAGGTTTCCTCAAGTTTGCTGCTGGTGTTGGTCGGGGAGCGTCGTGAGGGGCAGATGGGGGTCGGCGACACCAGTGGTGCTGAGGAAACTTCTTGCTTGATCTTCTGCTCAAGCTCTTCGGTGGCTCGGCGTACGTTGCCCATGGCCCAGTTGTTCTGCTGGTCTTTCTCGAGCTCCGGCTTCTGGGTCTCAGCATCTACCGAGGTGGCGCAAGCCGACTCCTCTTCTTCACTGTTGCTACTGGAATCAGACTGGCTGGGTGGAGGAGGGGAAGGGGGCTCCGTTTCCGAAACTCTGTTATGGACTAAGACACTGCAGCACTCCTGCAGACCAAAACAGAAGGGTTGGTGATGGTCAACATTTTAGAGTCTGTGCTTTTAACCCCAACGATGACAGACATTTGGATGAGATACGCATGAACATGCAAGTTGATTTAAAGTAGAACATGGGTGGATTGCACCAACTATATCAATAAGTGATGGGTTTTTTTTTTAATGGAATAATCCATAAAGAAATGGACTTTCTTCAGATGCTATAGCCTCTTGGGTCCTAGTGTCCGTCACCTCACTTCCTTCCTTCCTTCCTCGTCACTGCGCGTCACAGAATTTTTCTACCACTGACGTGCAAAAATGAGACTCACAATTTCTTCTGACGAACCAATTTAAAACGAACAGTGGGAATTAAGACTGTGTGTGTGTGTGTGTGTGTGTGTGTGTAAGGGAACGAGTGTGTTTTGGGTATCTGATCGAGTGTTTGGAGTTTGTGTGTGACAATTTTGTGTATTTGAGACATTTTGTAGTGTTTATTGTGCGTGTGAGAGATGTGTGTGTGTGTGTGTGGAAATAAAATGTCATTAGGTATCGATGCCTAGATAATAAAAGTGATACTCTGATCGACTCTGATAGAGATAATAAAAAATGCCCTGATCGGAATGAGAGTTCCAAACAGTAATCGCATCGTCCCTATTATATCTGTTCTTCCACTTCACAAGGTTATTATTTCCATCCACTACTTTATTCTTATTTAAGTAGCATTATTGCTTTATCTTTGTTGATCGAATCATTTTTATTGTAAAAATCCTGCTTGACAGGAACAGTAATAAGGAAAAGCAAAAATAAGGAACGCTCTGTAAAAAGTCCGTTATTCAATTTTTCATAATTTTAAAAACCAACTGCCATTTTCACTAAATTGTCTCATAAAACTCTCCCATCCTTGAATGGAAATGCAAAGCAGGTCAGACTACTTGACATACTTGAAGTTGTGAAGTCACATGAAACTAGAATAGGACAAGGTATTTTTAACACGGACAAAAAAAAAAAAATCACAGACTTCAACTTTCCTTTAAATAGCCATTAAACCTGAGGCGACAGATGACAACACAATGATGAATGAACGTGCAAGATTTCCTCCTAACAGTAGGTGGCAGTGCGGGGCATGAAGATGACGTGTGATGGGACACGTTATGAAACAGCCCGAGTTAAAAAGTGTCACACTTACTCGCAGGGACGTTATTCCCTTGCTGCAAAACGATAATACGACATTAAAATTGTTTATATTAAAACGCAGAACTGAATGTGTAGTTCCATGCTGACCAAGTCAATACTGTTTAAAATAATTAAAATACCGTATTTACGCGAATAAAGGCACCGCGTGAACATAAGCTCCCCACTGATTTTTCAGGCACAAAATAAAAAATTATTTTGTTGATTTTTACATTTCTGGTTCAATTACTTTAATTAGTTATCCTCAAAATACATTTTTTTCTTTATTTAACAAACCTAACTTGTGACTTGTATCGCTTCCAGTAAAATACGGAAAATGGGTGCGTATTTGAAATCTGCGATTATAAGCACCCTCCAAGTTTTTGAGTGTTGAAAATTCGACAAAAGAGGTTATAATCGCGTAAATACGGTACATTTTCATCTGTACATGCTGTACAAGTTACACATGTCTGAAATCTGACACCGGCAGAAGTGCGTTACCTTTTTCTGTTCTTCCTCTTTAATTGTGTTTTCAGGAAGTAGCCGCTTGGTCTCCACACTCGGACTCTTGTCCCGGGGCGTCTGCTGCTGCTCGGATGATGCCCGGGTTTGACCCTCCTGAGAAAGACCCTGGAATTTCTCTCTGGCACTGAAGAAGTCAATACGGTCTGTGCTTAGAGTCGAGGGGTGTGGTACGGTGGCACTGGGGTGGTGGTCTTCATCGCTGCTGTGACTGAGCCCTACACAGTCCGTCTCCGTGTTAGGCACTTGCTGGCCGGATTCCTGCAGCCCGGAAGAATCCAGGGCTTGTGTGCTTGGCTCGGGAGTTTTACTCCTGCTGTCCACACATGACAGCACTTTGGGAGTGGGCTTCTCCAAAGGCACTGGATGGGAAACCTCAGGCTGCTCGGGCAGCTTGACCTTTGGATCGGAGACCAGCCTGGGCGAAGAAGGTGGGTGATGTACGGAAGCCGGAGGGTGAGGACGACCCAACGAGACCGTCTCAACGATAGTCATTGTGGTGAGGTCAGGAACCACGGTGGCAGCCCTGGGTCTGGGGGGAGAGTGGTCTTCGGGGTTTCCCAGGCCGTTGAGAATGTGGTTTTCGGGCTGGGCCTGGTCCTTGGGAACAGAGGGATTGACAGAGAAGGGTGTGAGGGTCTGAAGCAGCTCCTGTATTGATGGTGAGGTCTGGATGCTGGTCTGGTTGCGGGAGTTGGAGCGTCCGAGCGACTGCGCCACAGTGGTCTTACAGAGCGGTTCGTGGTGCTCCGACAGATCACTGTCTGAATGCGACCTCCATAGCTTATTGTGTCTCTGTTTGCTATTGTTGGAAGAAGAAAAATACAGTTACTGTTTGGAATAGACTACGTATATACCACATTTACTCAAGATTTGTCCTTGAGATTTCGGGCTCAAATTGGAGGGCCTGTCTTAAAACCAGGCATACGGACAATAGTTGACTCGGAACAGTGCGCAGACATTTCACCCTTTCTCGCAAAAATAGACAAGAGACACAAGGATAATTCAATTAATCGTCATGATATGAGTTAAATAAACCTTTCAAAAAACGGGGCTCATCGGCTTTTGTTTTTCCCTGGAACGTCATACCGGTAAACACAACGCTATGGGACCAAATTAGTGCCAATAAAAAAGATCTGTGACACGCAGAAGAGATTTGAGATATACCCTGCGTTCACTTCACACAAGCGACAGTGCTGGGTTTCAAAATACTGTATATGAAACCCAAAATGTATTGAAGTTAGTCTTCTACTAGTTCCAATTTTTTCCCTTTTCTTTCGTTACCTGCTTTCCTTTCTTCCGTCTTATAAACAAGTCTAAACAGAAAACAGTCTCTGAATCTCTCTGAATGACTTGGTCCACTGCTCTCAGATGCTTCAGCCGTGTGTGCAAAAACTGATTTACAAGAAAAATAAACGTCTGCAATTCAATGTATGGTTGTGAATCATTTTTAGACTGTTTTATATTCTATCATTAGACAAGATTATATTCCTGGTCCTGGTTTTCATCTGTATTGATCTCTGCGGTACAACGAATTAACAGCGTGTTTGTTGGACTTCCTTATAAATTTTATTATAAAAACAAACGATAAATGCTTCATGTTTAGTGACAGCATTTGAGTAAAAGAGACACATAATTGGGCTTGTATTCCCCTCTCTAAACAGCACAAACACTCACGCAGCCATGGGATTATGTGTGTTTACTTCATTTTTGTTTTAACTCTTTTAAACGTTGGCTGCTTTATAGCTAATTATTCTCATTCTCCCTCAAATTTGGCCCAATACAGTGGCTTTTTTGCATTATGAAATACGATTTGTTGTGGGACTTTAGGATTTGGCCCAATAAAGCGGCTGCCCCGATTAACCAGTGGGCCAATTAAGCGACAGTATAACACTGACCAAAACCTCCAGACGGTGGTTTTCCATCAGTCACACGTGTTAGGGAAACCGGTTTAAAATGTGTTGTTGTAATGGCTAAGCTCATTGTGTAATTCCACAGGAAGAGCAAAGTGCACACCAGAGCCCACGTGCGCAAAAACCACAACCTCAGAGACGCATGAACGCGACGAAAGACGGTCACTGGAGGAATGTGGTGGAACGGCTCTCACAGAAGTGTCTGTGGTCATGGGTGCGAGAGCTCGCGTGTAATGAAGACACTCACCTGGCTTTGAGGATTCCCTGATACTCCTCCAGCTGTCTCATGAAGGACGGGTTGGGTTTGGTGACGGCCCGCCGCTCTTTCACATACTGTAAGGCCTGCTCCAGGTCCCAGCCGTACTCCTTCATGGCGTACGCGATCACAGTAGAGGCGGAGCGACTAACGCCCATCTTGCAATGTACCAGACACTTTGCACCTGCTTTTCTGTGGGGAAAAAAAGGTGGAAAATCTTTTGTATATGCTACTAGCATTGCGTAAAAGTGGGCATTCTATGGAACTCCTGGGATTTATCATACACTTTATATATTTATATGCAGCATATGAATGTAGTAGCTAGTAAGGTTCCTATGTATTGATGAATTTAAGTGATTTGTCTCAGATCAAACTCTATAGATCACAGCTGTAATTTTTTAGCAATATGTATATGAAACTTTTTTTAATAACATTTTGTATTGGATTTATTCAGCAAGCAGCATAAGTTTGTTTATTTTACAAATGTCATTCTACAAAAGCTATTTGTAGAATTCTGTCCTGCCAACAGTGTAATTTTTGCCCTTTTCTCTGTCTGTTTTGCTGCTTTAAATTGTAGTTTTAAAAAAAAAAAAAAAAAAACCACTTTAAAAGTATTTTTTCCACTTTGAAACTTTTCCTGCTTGTCTTAGTTAGTGTAATCTACATATAAACAAAAATGGCATCAGTTCACATATTTGTAACACCTGCTACATGTTTCATGAACACATTAGGAGGTTTAAACCATTAAGAAAATGTACTTTTCAAAATATTTGGTTCATAAAAATCAAGGAAACTGGTTTCGTGGAAGACTACCAGTAAATGTCCTGCCACTAGGACAAGTAATGCTGGAAGGGGATGAAAGGACTCACTTGGCTCTTGAAATGAACTTGTAAGTGTCATTCCAGTAAGCCAGCAAATCCGTGGCTTCCTCATCGTAAACCCGGATATTGTGGTACTCGAAAACCCCGGGAAAGAAGTTGTCTATCTCCCGTGTCACGTTGAGGATGTATTGCACCCTGGTTGTAAAACAAAGACAACAGAAAGACTAATGATTAACAGCACGTTTCAGACAAACCGGACGACAGGTATTACAAACATGCCTTTTCCCAGGCCTGGGTGTTCTAATGAAACTCACCCGCTGTTTTGCAGCTCTTCCAGATTAGATGCATTCCACTCAGAACCCTACAATTACAGCACAGAGTGACATTTACAGGCGAGAAGACACAAGTCAACTGTGATGAGTCGGTTCAAAGCAATCGGGTGAGATAAGCAGAGCTATGCAAACGTCACAGAAACTCGGTCTTACCAGGAAAACATGCTCGAAAATTTCAGTGGGTCTGTCCATCTGACCCAGGATGACGATCATCTCATTATCAATGTACTCTTTAAACTCCCGCAGGTTGCACACCATCTGCATCTCCAGCTCTGTGCGGATCTAAGCAAGAGTGTTAGTCAAGCATGGTGAAAGAACCACGCATGATTAGGGATGCACCGATACCGGTATCGAATTTTCAAAAGTACTCCAATACCGGAAAACCGATACCACGGTCTGAGAAACGCCTAAGGGGTTACTCTCAAGTGCCGAGTGCCCCGCCCCCAGCCCCACCTGCCTGCAGCTTTCAGAGCGGGAAATCTGACAAAGTCAGCAGCGTGAAACTACATATTTTAAAGTGAATGAATACTTCAAAACAAAAGCGGACCGCAATTATGCTCAGCTAAATTGTCCGGAGGATCAAAATGTAGAGCATTTAACACCAAGTAATTTAATCAAGCACCTAAAATGAACGAGTCCAACACGACAATGATTAGAAATAGTTTGCTTCAAAACCAACACAACTAATGCTGCAGCAAACAAATATTGTGCAAAAAATAAAAAAAATATTAAAAATATATATATATTGTGCATTAAATAGCAACGATTTATTAATAATCCCCCTTGTGCTGTCCAAAGCGGCCGAATTTACAACAAACGGAAAAAAATAATGCTTTGTTGAGTCACTGTTTAATTTTATTTTTAATAAGTGATATTTATAATATATTTTATCATGTAATAATAATAATAATAATAATAATTTATTAGATTATAAGGCACTTTATATTTGTAAACAAATCTCAAAGCGCCACAGGAAGAAAATGTATATTTATTCTGTAATACGTTGCATACAACATGCTTTTAATAAGCACATCAACAAACATTATTTAAATTTGTATTAATTTTACATTACTTCAAAATGCAACACTGATGTAAGATAACAAAGTACACATTCATGTGAAATTCACTATGGAGTTCATCAAGTAACTACCAAATTAAATAAAAACAAATTTAAAACCAAAAGACAATACATCAAATATTTGTGTTAATATTAACAACATGCTTTTCATTTTAAAGAAATGTTCTTAATTCTAAACTAGCCCCTTGCTTTATTTTGTTAAATTACATGACTTAAGCTGTTACCTGTAAATTTATATCATGCTTTTATTAAGTACTCGTTATCAGCGAATACTGAAATGCAACTCTCTTTCCAAAAAAGTGTTATCGGTGCATCCCTTCCTTGGCATGATGCCAAACGGACTGTGTGAATACCTCTTTAGAGGTGACATTTTCCAAATCTTTCTGCATCATGATCTCTCTCAGGCGAGTTTTGATCAATCTCTCCGTCCTCTCACGCTCAGTCGGCCTGCACACGTCAGACAAACAAAAATTATGAATAAACACCCGTCAATAGTCTCTGTGACGCATATGCGACATGGTTCACACCCGCAGACTCACACGTCAGAGAAGAGCACGGGTGAATCGGCACGGTGGGACTGCACGTCCTGCATGGCGTTCCACTCGTTGATCCGCGACTGATCCGAGGAGACGCGGCTCTGGTAGTAACTCACCCAGGTCATGAAGAGGCTACCCGGGAAATAGTTGTGACATCGGGCCACCTCACACGCCTTATGAAGAGATTGCAGGGCAGACCTTAAAGAAAAAAAATACCCCATTTACGTGAATAAAAACACCCCCCACAAGACAAAAACTTTTATGAAAAATTATGAATTTTATATTGCTTCAAAATGCAACACTGCTGTAGGATAAAACAAGACATAAAATTATTTGCATTGAGATTAATAATGTGTTGCATTTTTAAAATACTGAACTGCATTAGTGATGAAACACATTTTCTTTTATATTTCAAAAATTACTAAATATTAATTGAATAATTAAAAAAAGCAACAGTAATGGCACCTACCACATGGCTTGGACAGAGACTGGCTTGAATATGTGTATTTTATTGTCAGTGGACACACTAAAACCCCTGTAAAGAAAACAAAAGTGTTCAAACACACACCATAAACCTGTGTGTTTGAATGAGCTGCATCCCACTCACCCGTCTCCATCCAGGTGAATCCGCGTGTCACTCCAAAGTGGAAGCACCATGCCTATGGAACAGGAACTGGACCAGACGACAAAAACGTCAGTCCATCTATCAGTGTTCATTTAGATGTGTTCACCTCACGCACCTATCAGAGGGGCTGAAGTCCATTCCGAGGACCACGCTCTCGTCTGTGTCCTGCCGTCCGTTTGTGGAGACCACCACCATGTAGCGTGTGCACTGGGGAAGAGCGCTCTCCAACCGCACTGCCTGTTGGGACACATACGCCAAGCATCACTTACTGCAGGGGTGGGCAAATATTTTGATTTGCGGGCTATATTGAGTTTGTATATGGAGGAAATACAGAGGCACCTCTGTTTCATATGAAAAATCATGTAAAAATACACCTGGCTTCACAAACTTCGTCACGGTGCAAGAACTAGAGGCGTGGACATTTGGTGCTATTTTCAGGCTTTAACATCGCGGAGAGAAGGATGGAACAGAAGCTGTACTGCAAGTAATGTGAAGACTCTTTCAATGATTTTTCAGCGCAAAAATCAACCCGTTTGAGCGATCGCTGGACTGAACTTCCACTATGGGTCCACAGGAAGGAAAGCAGAAAAAGCGGGGGAAAAAAATGAAATGAATGAAAATGTGCAGAAATAAATGCGAGAGCAAGGTTTAAAAAAAAATAACCATCTCAGCTAAACCTCGGCTATATAAAAATATACTATTCCTTTAAGGATATTTTGCGTATATGGTTCCGCTTTTAAATGAACTTTAACCAGATTCACGTTGGAAAAAATGATTTGACTTTCATTTAATTTGTTAATTTATTTTAATTTAAATTCAAGCTCGGTGGGCCGGATTAACACTTTTAACATTTGGCCTAGACATGTGGCCCCCGGGCCGTAGTTTGCCCAGGTCTGATTTACAAAATCGGACACAAAACCTGAAGAGTCAAACATCCCATTGCATTCTGGGAACTTTGACTCACGTACCAAGCGAATGTTGTCTTCAGGCCGCAGTAAAGTGAACATGGTCTGCAGGTGCTGCTGGAGGTCACCTGTGCAAAGAGAGAATCGACCATCATTCCACGACCGTCATCATCCTCGTTTTCCACAATTCAGCTGACATTTCAAGCGGAAGCCTGTACCTGCATGTTTGCTGCGTTGTGCTGTGATTCTGCCAGTGCAGGAAGAGGAAACAGAGGAGCCATTTCCACGAGGCAGGAAGAGAGCAGCACCTTTGACGGTCAGAAAGCTCTCGCTGATGCTGAGACAGAAGACGCAAGAGGATTGAAAGATCAATATGCAAATGAGACTGAGAGTGTAGAGCTGTGATTGCATCACGTGTAATTTCAATGTTGTTTTATAAAGTACAGAGGAAATAACGTCAATCTAAAAAAAAAAAAAAATTAAATTTTTCATCAAACAAATAAAATAAAAAAAAAATTGCTTCAGTGACTTTAAAATGAAATTCATGTTAAATGCTGACAAAGTGGGGTTTTTTTGTAATAATTAATTCAAATAAACAAAAAAAAATGTTTGCTTAAAACTCCATATAAACCTCCATATAAAACTCCATTCTGGAACACTATTTGCTAGATCTGCACAATTAAAAAAAATGAGAATCACGTTTTTTGTTTATTTTTTTTCTTTTTCACAATTAAAGATCACTATTAAAGATTTGATTCTGGATATTTTTTTAATTTAAGTTATTTACTCTTTCCTTTAAATTTAATTAAATGGAATGAAAAATAATGTAGTGTAATGTAAAAGTAACATTGTAAAGAAAAAAAAAAATCACTATTAAACGTAATAAAAATAAACATACCAAGGTAGTTAAAAATAGTTAAAAGATTGTGCACGGCGCGCACATACACACAGACGGAGATCGCTCGTCGTTGATCAGAGAGTTGGGCAGAATTGTATTAATGCTGGATTAAGATCGCAAGGGGGTAAAATCGAGATCGCGATCATTGAACGAATAATTGTGCAGTTCTATTATGTGTATTCTTCTTTTTCTTTGCCTTCGGGTATTTTTTTACATCCCACGTGGAACACGAGACGAGGAATTGGGGAGTGAGGGGAATCTGGGCGACTCTTTTTGAGGAACTTAGCTCACACACCAAACTCTCTGTTCGGGACGCAAACAAGAACACTCTGTTCCTGGTCGCCGCGACAGCTGGAGATCTGTGTGTGGAAGTGTGTTCCTGTTCTCTGAATAATCCACTGCGACGAGCCCCTTTCAAATCACACACCAAGCTCCAAAACAAGAGCAAAGCGAGAGGAGCACGGAGTGTGTTTAGCGTGTGTGTGAGTCATGTGCACAACCACGTGGCTTTTTATGAGTGTGTTTTTGTCGTGCGGCTTGAAAGCACGAACGAGAAATATTGTGGGAATGTGTCTGC
>MU204205.1:3967145-3988103 GCA_017309775.1 Paedocypris sp. Pulau Singkep
CTCTCTCTCTCTCTCTCTCTCTCTCTCACACACACACACACACATTCTTCATTTTCTGTTTCTCACTTTATTACTCTTTTTTCGCTCTTTCTTACTCTCAATCGCACATATGACATTATTTTATTTATTATTTTAATATTATTTTTGTTCATTTTTCTCTTCTATGTTTTCACTCACTAACTCTCTTGCTCGCTCGCTCACTTATTCGCGCACACACATAGACACACTTGCGTAAGCACACATTTTTTTCCTTTTTTTTTATCTATCTTCGCTCTTCCTCTCTATTGCACACACCATTCTTTTTTTTCTCTCTTCTGCTCACTATCTCTCTCTATATTTCTCTTTAACACAATAACACACACGTCTTTCACTTTTTCCTAATATTTTGCTCTTCATTTATCTGTCTCTCTCACATTCTTCATTTTATATTTCTTTCTCTCTTTGTCTAGCTTTGCTTTTCCTCGCTCTCAAATGCACACACATCATTTCTTTTTCTTTATCTTCGCTCTTTTCATTTCTCTCTCTCACGCACACAGACACACAATCACACATGTACACACACATTTCACTCTCTTTCTTTAGGTATTTTTGTTCTTCCTCTCTTCCTCTCACAAATGCCACCCTTTTTCTTTTCCCCCCCCCCCCCAGCACACACACACACTCTTTTCTTTTTTTCCTTATCTTTCACTTTTCATCTCTAACACACAACCACATCTTTTGTCTTTCTCTTTTATCCTCTTTCTTTCTCTAACGTTCTTTGCTTCTCTTTCACTCACTCACACATCTATCTTACCCCTTCACAGTGCCCCCCCTTTTCTCATTATCTTTCACTTTTTTTCAAAGGTCTTGCTCATATTTTCAGTGTTGCTGTCGGACTTAATGTAATAATGAAATAATAAAACCGTTGTCCCAAACTGCGGTTCAAGGCCTGCACACAGGAAATTGGTTTTGTTTAGCTGTAAAGTGTTTTTTTCTTAACCTTCACACGCTGCTTCGTATGAGAAACTTGGTCTGTTGAAAAAGACTATTTGTGAACGCCTTTTTTTTCCCCGGCTGAATGTAGTGTTAAATCTCACAAAAAATATTTCACACACACACACACACACACACACACACACACACACACACACACACACACACACACACACACACACACACCTCCAATGCGTCAGTGGAAACCTCACCCTTGCTTATATGTGATATTTGCCTTTGAGCACTTTGCAAAAATATTTTCTTTCTGAGATGTGCAGCACAGAAATAGATATACAGTAGACTGCTGCACTTTTCTACCATTTTTGTTTCAAATACATATACTGTAAATGTTACATTTGAAAAGCTATTATCAAACTTTTTACTACATTTTGGCACATTTTTGGCACTCAATAAAAAAAAGTCTACATAATCAACTGAATTATGTATGTGCAGTGTGTAGTGCAGTTCATCCAACTTACCGTGATTTAAAAAAAGTTCAGCTTCTGAGACCATTTCTGAGTAACATTTGACCAAAAGAATCCAAACTTTTACTCACGTCTTGAGTTTGTCTTCATCTTTGTTTACTCTCACTGAATTAAATTTAAATAAAGTAAATAGAACATTTAGATGGGCTGCGGCTGGGAGATCAAAAGTAAAGTTTATTTTTTGATTTATTGATCTAAATCAATGATAGAAAATAACTCATAATCGTTTGATTTATAAAAACCTTGACGTTAACGATGGTACTTTTTTTTTCTTATCCACCTAGTGGCTGACTGTGTAATTGTGTTTTAAAATGTGTAAAAGTAAGAGTTAATAGTAGCATTTGTTTACTTTAAGATTAAATTGTGCCATCGTTTTATTACCTTAAATGATACGATTATTTTATAGTGATACTGTCACAAGTTTTGAACATTTATAATTACACTAGAAACAGCATTTCAAAGCTTTTGCAAATGTTTCATGAAAATGTGTTTATGGAAAGATGCTAAACAAAAAAAAATAGTTTTAAAAACAATTGAGACTTAAATAATTGAGATGAATATATAAATTTACTTAAATCACAGAAACACTGTTTTTCACCAAATGAAATAGCAACTTATTTCATTAAAAAGCAATCTAATATAATATCATATCATATCACATCATATAATGTAATGTATTGTAATAGAATTTATTATAACACAATCTAGTATAATATTAAAGCAAGTTAAAAAAATTGTGAACAACTGAATGTTTATGGAAAAGCTCTGGTCATTATTGTCGTTTTCCCTCTCCCGCCCACTTGGTGGCGTATTGCGCCCTCATTAGGTTTCACTAGCCAACGGTGAAGAATCGCGTCATCTTCAGAAAACAAAATGGCAATACCTGGTAAACAGTAAGTAATGCAACAGTGACTTAGTCATTATTCCTCTTTGTCTAAATCACGATAATTGTCAGAAAGCCTGTCATTTTCAAATTGCAGTCATTTCCGTGTTTAGTGTTTTGCCGCGTTGTTTCTGTTTTATGTTATTAGCGCTGGACCGATGCATTTGTGTACATACTAAATAAACAATAGTATATGCAATCAAAATGTCACTTAAACGCGATCGTAGAATGTTCTTTAAATAATTCAATGAAGTTTGTTTACCGTGCATTATCTATCTCTGTAAGCACATTCCTACATTTCTTTATATTGCAGGTATGGCCTTATTTTATCTCAACGGAAGACAGCAGCTCTTCCACGACCTTCTATATTTGGAGATGATTCTGACGATGAGGTTTGATCTGTTATTTCCCAAAAGAACTTATTTTTACAGTTACATGTGTATTATTATTCTTATAGACTTCAGTTGGGGAGAGCTTGCAGAAGGAGTCGGTCAAAAAGATGACGATGAAACAGGTGAGACTGAAAAAACACGTACGTACGTAGGCGTACCTACGTAGGCGTACCCCTAATGTAAGGAATGATTTTACCATGTTTTCCCTCAGACGCGCATCAAGATGCAAAACGCGCTGGAGCAAGACAGCACAGTCTATGAGTATGACAGCGTGTATGACGACATTCAGAAGACTAGACTGGAGAAGACTAAGAAAATTCTTGGCGGGACAGACAAAAAGGCATTTTACCACTACTACTTGTCATATTTCTATAATTTTGCATCTTCTGTCATATGTACACTTCACTTGGATGGGTTAAAAGCAGAGCACAATTTCAGTATGGACCCTAGTGGCCATATTGACAGTCTCACTCATTTTAGTTTACTTAATTTTAGCCCAAGTATATAAAGCAACTCATCCATGCAGTGGAGGAAAGAAAAAAAGAACAAGAGCGCCGCGATGAAAGAAAGATCCAGAAGGAACGGGAAGCCGAGGGCGAGATGTTTGCGGATAAAGAGGCGTTTGTCACTTCAGCTTATCGGCAGAAGCTGAAAGAACGAGAGGTGGAGTTAGAGAAAGAGAGGAGACAAGCCGAGCTGGAGGGTGAGTTGATGATTTAAGTCGCATCATTGCAGACATTAACATAAACATGTTTTTTTTTTTCCAGCTGCTTTGGACGTTACTAAGCAGAAGGATCTCAGTGGTTTTTACAGACATTTTCTGAACCAGACTGTTGGAGAAGAGTCAATACCTGACCGCTCCGCACAGAGGTGACAACACGACCCAGATGTTTGAAAATTATATTTTAGAAGCTAAACTTTATTTTTAAAACCTATTCAACAGCCTTAGCTGATCAGAGATTTTACCAAAGGTTACCGTGGATCGATTTTATTTTTATATCACACACTTATTTAGTGATGTTGGTCCATTTGGAAGAAGAGACTATAACTGTACGGTTAATATATATTTTATATAATCAGCTACATATATGGGATATTGTTTAATGAAAAATTGAATTTGCTAACAAGTGCTGTCTAAAGAAAACACAGTTGAATGATGAATGATGAAAAATAATAATCATATTAAATATCATGTTAATAGTAATAGTTTTATTCTATCAAATGTTGTTATATTAAAAATATTAATAAAATAAAGATATTTAAATATTAAAAGAAAATATTTCAACCTTTTATTTTAGAGAGGACAAAGATTCTGGAGCTGCAGAAGAAAGACCTGAAGCATTAGTGAAAGAAGAAAACGTATCTGAAACCCACAGTGATGAGGAGCAGCAACAAACCCAGGCCGAGTTCTGTAAGAGCAGCACAAGCAGCCAACAAGCCAAACGACAGTACAGGCAAAAATCCCCTCGCTCGGACAGCGAGGACGAGAAAGAGAGGAGAAAAGCCAAAGAAAGGAGTCACAGAGACAGGGAGACAGACACGGAACGAGAGAGAACCAGGGACAGAGACAGAGAAGACAGGCACCGAAAAGATGACCGGGATCGTAGAAGAAACAGGGAGAGAGAAGATGACAGAGGACGGGACAGGAAGGAAAGAGACCGTGATGACAGGCACGGGAAAAGAGAGAGAAGATCCAGTAGCCCTAAAGATAGAGAACGAGACCGGAGAGGTGACTCACATCGAGACAGAAGTCCAAAAGATAGGGAACGGGACCGAAGAAATGACTCACATCGAGACAGAAGTCCAAAAGATAGAGAACGGGACCGGAGAGAAAACAGAAGTCCAAAAAACAAAGACGAAAAAGAGTCAGACAAAAAGCAGGAGATAGCGGAACAGAAAACTGATGGGGTGCAGAAAGAAAAGGATGAGGAAAAGGCAAGAGAGAGGAAGAGGGATGGGAGTGAGAAGGAGAAAATAGAGTCTGAGGATCAAAACCAGACTCAAAAAGATCCCATGAAATTTGCGAAGCGCAACAGTGAAGAGACGGTGAGTTCCGCCAGGGAGAGATTCTTGGCCCGGCAGATCGCACGAGCTTCTACGAAACCCCACGTCGAGAAGGAGGACGACTAGATGATTGATGTGCAGCTCTTCATTTTAGCAATAGATGTTTTTTTTTTGGAAATGGTTTAAAATGTGCATTCTTTTGCTGTGTTAATAAAATCATTGTCACACTTAATCTGTTTCCTGTTTAGATCGTAATTGGAGTTCTTCAGGGTTTATGTTTTCATACTTTTAGATAGACCAGATGTTAAATGTTAAGTGTTTTTTTTTCTCCCTAAAAGACAGCTATCTGCAGTCAGAATCAACTCTACTGGTCAAGCTTGCACGTGAAATAGAACTAAGTGTGATCTAAACGAGTTGTTGTTCATTCTTAACCCATGTGTGGTAGTCGGGTCTTTGGGACACATTTTCAATTTAAAAAAATATGAAACAGTAAATTATTTTTTGTGCCTGAAACTTGTTGGCTTTGGCTCATTTACTGAGAAACCCTACGCATTTACACACAAGAATACGGCTAAAAAACAAAGTGTAAGTAATAGGTCCTGTGTTCCTTGACTCCTTTCTGTGGCTACTGAGTTTATAAAAAGTGTAAGAAATACACATTCAACACACAGTAAAAATTTCCTCATGGTTTTTATACTCAAATGTAATGGTGGGTTGAGGGTTACTTAAATGTAAAAAAAAAAAAGTTACTTAAAAGTACTTAACTTAAATTTCCTTTAAGCCTAAACCTAGAGGGTCTAACTGATCTATGAACAGTGGCTGAGTAGTTATACCACACAAGGATAAAAACAAAAAATAAACTTTAATTACAAATAACAAATCAGTGACTTAATGGACAATATTTTAGCAGGAAGACTTTAAACACCAAGGTTTTTTGAATCAATATTTTTTTTTTATTCAACCAATTGGACACCACATATACACACACAAATCATACCAATGGGTTTTATTTTGAAATGCTTAACTTTTACAAACATTTGGATTACTAGGCACAAGTATATAGACTTGTGCTCCTCTATTAGATCTGAACGTGGCATCCGGTGAGGTCTTGCTGTAGCCCATCCGCCTCAAAGTTCATCATGTGTGTTCAGACTGATCTTCTGCGTACTTTGGTTGTATCGAACGGTTATTTGAGTTACTGTAACTTTTTTGCAATGCTTAGAACAAGCTCGTCTATTTTCCTATGAACAACAAGGCATTTGCGCACACAGAACTGTTGCTCAGTTCACCTTTTCTTTTTCTGAGTTTGACCATTCCCTGTAAACCCTAGAGATGGTTGTGCGTGATAATCCCAGTAGAACAGCAGCTTTGGAAACACTCAGACCAGCTCGTCTAGGACCAACTATCCTACCGCAATCAAAATAACTTAAATCGCCTTTCATCCCCATTCTGTTGCGCAGTTTGAACTAGTACAGCAGATCGTCTTGAGCAGGTCTACCTGCATCCAGTTGCTGCCATGTGACTAACCAATTACAAATTTGCAATAAGGTTGTGTATATTAAGATAGAGTGAATTTACTGAGAGTGTAAGATTTAGGTCAAATAGAGATTCAAAGTGGTCATTGAATCCCTGTTCCCTTTGTTTAAAACCTACGGGGAGAAAAAAAAACACCCATAAGTAACAGGTTGAAATGAAGGTTCATAACTGACAAATTACAGGTAACGTCAGAAAACCGATCATCACCACTGATCAATCTGCCGGTAATTCCAGCTACTTTCAGTTTAGGTTTCATCATAAGCTACTCACTTTATGAAGAGTGTAATAATGTGCTTTAGTATAACTTACCCGTCACGTGATCCCAGTAAATCGAGACCTGGAGAGAGAAAAAAGCGACGTTAATAACCGCTCACAAGCAGCATTCTTGAGGTAATGCTGAACTTTAGTACGTTTCAGAAAACCGATCATCACCACTGAACAATCTGCCGGTAATTCCAGCTACTATCAGTTTAGGTTTCATCACTAAACAGCAATTGATAGAAATAGATGAAATAGCGAGTCTTACCATTCAATCGAACCAAGTCGTAATGATCAGAGGCAAGTTCTAAAGATACATTTGACCATTTTATTTGCGTTCTAGTTTTTTTTTGCCCGAAAATTGAATTACTTACTCGACGAAGGTAAAACACGCGTGGGCCGCGTGTCTTTACACAGCGTGAGTTGAGCTATAAAACAAATTTAATAAAATTCGAATATACGAGACTGCGTTGAAAAACGTAAAACCAAAACAAATAAATACAAGTTTACGCAAACTAACCTTTAACTTCTAAAATTTACGGAGCTACCACATGACCTAGGCTAAGGAGGGAGAAGAAAGAATTCTGGCGCGTGCTTGGGTATTTATGGGGGCGAGCACGCAGTGACGTAGCTCTTCTTCGTCTTTTACAGCTTACTTCTGCCTCCTGCTGGAATGGAGTTCATGTAAAATATTAATAGTTAAAAACAAAATCTTATAATTAGGCACTGGGATACATTTAAATAATCTAGTTTATGTATGTGTTTTTACTTCATCATATATTTTTGTCATCGCTGTTAACATTACCGTTACAGCTTTAACGCACTGAATTAATTTCCACATTTCCACACTGTTGTTTAGCTAGATCAATATACACCAACTTCTAATACGTTTACGTGTACATTATTTTTAATGGATGTGTTGTAGGAAATATTACCCAAAAATTAAACAACGCAATACGATTTGTAAAGTGACGTCAAGGGAGCGTCATATGACGCGTCGTTGTACCGAACGAAACGTTGTTTCCCTCCACGAAGAACAGTGAGCGCTCGGACTTGAAGTTGACAAGCTGTTTTTCTCAACTGACAATATAATACACAGTTTTAGACGGAAACCTGTTCACTTGACGTTTGCTGAACACATCCCCAAATAAAGGGTAAGTGAGAACCAAAGCTTTGGACAGCTAATGGCGCCTCAAAAACTAGCAAAACGCTTTAGCAAACGCATGTTAGCATTCCGTAGTGAGACGTTTGCATGCTTAAGTGCCAAGTTTACGTATTTATGTTCACGTTAATGAACCTGGCGAAACATGTTCAAATAAGACGCTTTCAGTCGATTAACGTAAGTTTGTATTGAGTTGGGGTTTCTGTGCTTTTAAGGCGGCGATGATGGCGAGCACATGACGGCTAACACTTCTGGCCCTTATCTTGTTTAGGTGACGCAGACTGGTTCTGTCAGGTTTATTCCGACGCTATTTCAAATGTTGTTGTAATGATTTTCTTAACGTTGAGCCAAAACAAAAAGGTAAACAAATTAAGCCTAAATTTAGCGCATATGTAGACGTACAATGCAGCCCGGGTTTTTTTTTTTTTTTTTTTTCAAATCATAATAGCACAAACCAACATCTTGCACGTAGTTTGAGTTTTGCCCCGTATTTAGTATTAAGAACTGGTTAGGTTTCCTTTATTAAAACTCAGTATTTGCATATGAATTATTATTGATTTGATTGTGGCAGCGTAAGTGTAATTATCTCGTTTTAATTCCAAACACCGAAACATCCGCTTTTGCATTCGTTTTCCCATCTTTACTTCCTGGTTTTTCTTATTGGAGGTCTAGGGAAAAGCTGGAGAAAATAGAATTAAGTCTGTTACCTTAGCAACAAGAACATAAGTTTGTGATTGGTCGGCAGAGTATCAGTCAGCAAGAGCACATTTCATCAGGGATGTAAAGTTCTATTTGTTTGGCATGTACAGGACACAGCTTATGCAAAAATAAACACCAAGTTGAACGTCAGAAATGCATTTAACCATTCTGGATGTTTTTTTTCAGGGTCACTGGACCCTGAAGATTTTTTCTGGCCACTTGATTACATTTTTATTGATTTTAAATGATATATTCTAAGTTAACAAAGTATTATAAAGTATTTGACAAGCTAGCGGAGTGCTGCGAAAGGTTCCTGTATGTGAACACTTTTAGTTGCCGAAGCTTTAATTTTGTTTTTATTTAGCTGTGTGTCGTCATGTTAGTAATTCTGTATTTGGCTTTGTTTGTTTGGCAGACATATGCAGGGTCTGTAGCAGCTCAAGATGTTCGGCAAATCGTTTGGACCTCCCTTTGCGGGAGGGACGGGGGCTTTTGGAACTTCATCCACATTTGGACCGCAAAGTAGGTTCAAAAAGGGTTCAAAATATATTGCATATGTGCTTTGCTTTCATGCAAAGAGAAGCAAGATACCCTTGTAGATTTGTGTTTTTATCAGTTCAAATCAAATTAACTTTGTTTATAAAACACTTAAAAACAACTTAAGTTGTCTGTTCGCAAGTTGTCTGTCTAACCAAATTTCAACATTGTTGACATGAACATTTAAACAAAGTTTGTGCTCAAGTATGAATAAAAATGACAGTGCTTAAAAACCATGCAATAAAATGACGGATGTACTTATACATCATCAGATACAGGGTTTGGAACAACCAGCGGCTTTGGCTCTTCAGCTTTTGCTTCAGCACCCACTAACACAGGAGGATTATTTGGGGCTGCACAGAACAAACCAGGTATTTTTTGTTATGTTATTGCTTCATGGCTTTGAGGAGGAAATACTAGATTAGTGGTCTGTAATGGAATCAATCATAAAGTCCAATTAGTTGTTTACAACACCATTGTTCTTTTTATATTGGAGCTAGTTGGAGAACATCATATGATTACAATATATACTTGCAATACAGAACTGAGAAGTGTGTGATTAAAGAAAATTGTTCTTTTTTCCTCTCTGCAGGCGGCCTGTTTGGCCAAAACACTTTCAATCAGCCAGTTACGTCCTCCACCAGCAGCGCTTTTGGCTTTGGTGGCACTAGTGGAGCATCAAACAGTCTTTTTGGAAGCACCAACACTGCAAGCGGAGGACTGTTTTCCCAGCAGAACAATGTCTTCGGCGCCTCCAAGCCGGCTGCATTCGGCAGTAAGCTTTCTTACATATTTTTTTCATTTTATTAGTAGAGATGCACCGATACCGGTATTGAGTGTCAGCCTCAGTACCACATTTTTTAAAGTACTAGTTCCTATGGCTGCTTGAAATCCATGAAAATGCTCGTATTTCAATAATGTTTTCAAGGCCTTAAATGCTTGAATTTTAAATTAAGTGCTTGAAAATGTAATTATACCGTGGAATCTGGATAAGTGCACGTCCTCTGGACCGGACCTGAACTTTTCCATATTAGACAAGTCGTGTGGATGACTACACCGCTGCTACTTTTTTAACTACTTCAGCTATGGACTGAAATCATCAAAATGAAGTATTTTGATTGTTCTTTCATTCGCGTTTTCTTTCAGGTTTGGTGTTGCGTTTTTTTTAGAATGCATTACGTTTGACTAGGATGAACGGCACCTGAAATATTTTGTGATTTACAACTTTGATTCGTTCCACCAGTGATAACATTGTTTGTAGGAGATTTCAGATTTCATTGTAAATGTTCTTAAATCCCTACAAGTCCCTTTCTTTTTTTTTTATTTTTTTTTTTAAATTACATATATGACGAAAGCTGTTACCTGTACATTCAAGTTGTGTTTTTATTAAGCACTCTGTGTCTGTGTGTATTGAAATGCAAGTACTTGTTTTCCAAAAAAGTGGTATTGGTGCATCCTTAGGTTTAGTAACACACTTGGTTTCTAAAAACTAACCAATGTAAACTTGTGTTTCAGCATTCAGTACTAGCACCGGTAGTGGTGGGCTGTTTGGGACGACTAACGCAGCATCCAACCCCTTTGGAGGAACATCAGGCTCTTTCTTTGGGCCGAGCTTTACTGCGGCAGCACCACCCGGAACTACCATTAAATTTAATGTACTTTATTCTTGGAAATTTTCAGATTTTCTATGTTCTCTACATTTTTTAAAAAAATATTTCTAAATCATGTCCATTCTTATTTCAGCCACCGACAGGAAGTGACTCAATGCTCAAACAAGGTGTGACCACCAGCATCAACACAAAACATCAGTGCATCACTGCTATGAAAGAGTATGAGAACAAATCTTTAGAGGTAGGATTGATTTATTTATTTTTTTAAATTTATTTTTTAAATTATTTATTTTAAGCATGTGATTTCACGGTTTCATACAATATTATGCAGTTAAAACGGTTTCTTTTATTCCAAGGAATTAAGGCTGGAGGATTATAATGCTGGGAGAAAGGGTCCCACCAACCCTATGGCTGCCGGGACCGGTGGTATCTTCGGGGTTTCTGCCACAGCTACTCCCAGCACTGGAGCCGGGCTGTTTGGCGCTACGGCTTCAAATGCTGGCTTTAACTTTAACCAGAACAAGACCGCATTTGGCACAAGTAAGAGAAAACTAGCCGTTTTTTTTAGCTGTTTATTGTTTTTTTGCTTGGTTTGATTGTTTTATTTTTTTGCTGATGGTCCATGCCCCCCGTCGCTTTGACTATGTTTAATGTTAAAACCTGGTTTAAAGTGAGTTGCCTTGATACTGGTTACAGGTACTGGGGGCTTTGGTGCAACCACTGGAGGCTTGTTCGGCTCGCAGCAACAACAGCAGCAGCAGCAGCAGCAGCAACAACAGCAGCAGCAAGGCTCCAGTCTTTTCAAGCCGTTTGGTTCTGCCACAACCACCCAGAACAACACGTTCTCTTTTAGTAACAACAATACAATGGGGCAGCCAAACACCAGCAGCATGGTGAGTGCCTGAATGTTCTTATTGTGGCCTAACGTTCAGGCAAAGGTCTCACCTCTGGCTATGCTTTGATTCTTCAGGGTCTTTTTGCCAACACCGCTGCTTCTCAGGCCGGAGGACTGTTTGCAAACACCAACACAAGCACTGCCACGGGTTTCGGCACAAACACCGGTCTTTTCGGCCAACCCAACACTGGCTTTGGGAATGTGGGTACACAGGTGATTATGGGAAAGCCAACATCATTTTTTTTTATGTAGTGTCTTACCTGGTCAGAAACTGTTGCCCGAGTTGTTGGCTTTCTGTATTTCTAGAATATTTTTGGTAACAAGCCCGCTGGATTTGGCACCACCACCACTGCTGCGCCATCTTTTGGCACCGGGACCGGCCTGTTTGCTAATAAGCCGACTCTTACTTTAGGGGCTAACACGAACACCTCTACGTTTGGTATGTCTTCAGTGTGTTTTTGTTTCATTGGATAATTTGTAATGGAATGATTTTGTTTTATGTTTTAAAGGGTTTAATGCTGCTGGCACTAGTGCAGGGCTTTTTGGAAACAAACCTGCAGCAACAGGACTTGGGGCAGGTTTAGGAACAGGATTCAGTGGAGGTACATGTGCTGTATTCCTTTTGTACTTCACCTGGATTATCCATTAGGGGATAATAAGACATGTACATAAGTTATTAGCTCAGTAACTTAATGAAACAGTAGACACGCTGCGACACTTAACGGGGACAAATTAACATTGGAAGAAGTAAAGTTAAACTAAATATAGTAAAATAGTAATTGCTATTTGAACAGACAGACCATTTTGCATAGGTAGATCCACGCTAATGGCTAACAGCTAGCGCCTGAAAACGAGTCCAGACGCCCTTTCAGTCGAGGCTGACACCCAGATTTTTCGTACAGGTCATTTTAACACAACATTGAAGTGATACGAGTCACAAGTTAGGTTTGTTGAAGAAAAAAAATTTCACCTATTATTTTAAAGAGAATTTATGTAGTTTAGACTGAAAAAAAAACCCACTTAATTTTTATTTTATGCCTGAAAAATCTGGGGGGTGCTTATATTTGCATAAATGCAAACATTTTGCTTGTTAAAATGTTTAAAAAAATATATATGTTTTTAAAGTTTCACCACAAGGGATTTTACAAAACTTTTACAATAACAGAAGTCAACATGAAAGATTTTATTCATTTATTTGAAGTTCTGTTGATACATTATGTGTCTCTTACTATTTATTGTTTGTTATTTAAAAAAATATTTTAGATTTTGAATTGTTCTGAAATGTAAAATTGTGAGCAGCAAGCACCATATTGCCATAATATAGCCATTAGGATTGAGATAGCGTAATAAATAAACAATCCAGGTGAAGTTTGAATTTGAATGTTTAACACGTATTAAACGATCATTATTTCCAGCAGTAGGAGCAGGCCAGACATCATTATTTGGAAACAATCAGACCAAGCTGGGCTCCACATTGGGCTCCGTCGGTGGGTTCGGCACTGGAGGCTTTAACACCGGGACCAACACATTGAATTTTGGAGCTCCTCAGCAGCCTGTTGGTCAGTATCTCTGCTCCAGAATATTATTCAGTCGATGTCCACTCGAGCCGTGTCTTACTGAAGTTTTGCGTTCAGCTCTGACGGATCCAGTTTCAGCAGCTGCTCAGCAGGCCGTCCTCCAGCAGCAGATCAACGCTCTGGCCTACTCGCCTTTTGGAGACTCTCCGCTCTTCAGAAACCCCCTGTCTGACCCCAAAAAGAAAGAGGAGGTTTGATTGGCTTCCTTAAGGGATGCGATGCAACAATTGGGCGGATTTAAACTGCCAGAAATGTTATCAAATGCTGTGCACAGGGTTCCTATGGCTGCTTGAAATCCTTAAAAATGTTTGAATTATGTTTTCAAAGACTTAAAAATGCTAAACGTTTTTGCAACTATCTGACTGAGTCTGCCGGACAATCTCTTTTTAATTGATTCAGATTGTTAACTCTCGAACAGTAAAGCGATAAACAATTTGAGTTATTTGTTCATTAACATTTAGTTTGTTTCATTAATTTGTTTTATATTGACTGTACATAAACTAATATTGACAGTCGACTAAACCCATGGTCCCCAAGCTCTGGTGTGCAGAGCCAGTATGTGAAGGAAATGGTACAGAGCCGGGAGTACAAAATCAGATCAGTGGCAAAAATATAAAACGTTCGCAAATGAATTAAAAAATACGAACGGAAATGACTTGCATTTTCGTTTAGTTTTATTATTTTGTTCACAATCTTCACATTTTCGTTCGGCAGCGCTTTGACCAGCAAGACTACAAATTTTGAATTTGACTTTTCATAAGTTGTAGAAACCCTGTATCCATCTGACTTTGTAAAATCCCATTGCAATTTGTACAATTAGCGCATCGTAACCTTTCTAGTTTCTGTTTGCAATGAAACTACTGGATTGATGGAATCAAATCCTTTCTTCATAGCGTCTGAAGCCCACGAACCCTACTGCACAGAAAGCCCTCATGACTCCCACTCAGTATAAACTGACTCCTCGTCCCGCCACCCGTGTGCGTCCCAAAGCTCTGTCCTCCTCTGGCTCGTCCAAGTCTCAGCTCTTTGATGCGCTGGATGATGATGAGCCCTCTTTGAACAGAGCCTTTTTGCCAAGGTAGAAACTACTTGCGCCTTTATTTTAAACAGTGAGCCACATGCCACACGCCACACATTGGAGATGACTTGTGTGTTTTCACGTTTCTTTTTTAGGAAAAGCATTAAGAAGCTTGTCTTGAAGAATCTGAACAACAGCAGTCTGTACAACAGCCCGGTAGACAGGGATGCGGATGATCTGTCATCGCCTTCAGAGTACCCGCAAAATGGACTCCGGTGATTTTAAATTTGCTTATCTTCTCAAGTTAGAGCTGCACGATTAATCGCTGAAAGCTTGCAATCTCGATTCTACCCCCTCGTGATCTTAATTCAGCATTTATACGATTTTGCCAAGCTGATCTACGACAAGCGGTTTCTGTCAGACCCCTATCTGAGTCCATCAACTGACATTTTATTACCTCAAAAAGCATTTAATTCTGAAGTGTGTGTGTTTACTGCGGTTTCAAACCAGAAGACGACACTCAGCAAATCACATACAACAAACCTCTACAGTTGAGAACAAAATTGTTAGCCCCCCTACAATACAATCATTGTTTAATAAGTATTTCAAAAGGGCTTTTAATAATTGTGTCTAACTGTATATAATACTGTGCCTTGGTAGGTTTATTTTTTTTATACGTTTAATGGTGAATTTTCTTTTTTTCTTTACAACATTACTTTTATATTACATTTGTATTTTTCATTTAATTTATTTAAATTTAAAGCAATATGTGTTATTATATTGCTGTTTGACAACCTGATTTTCAGGGTTAAATATTTAAAATAAAATGTCCAGAAAGAATTTTGAAAAGATTTGCTTTATTCTAAGCAAAAGAAATCGTGATTCTCATTTTCTCCAGAATCGTGCAGGTCTATCTCAACTGTGTTTAAATGTATTTTCTGACATTTTACTTTGTGGCGCTTCAGTCTAAGCATGGACGAAGGGAAGGCTAGAGAAAACACAGTAGAGAGGACCGCGGAGGAGGATTTGGAGTTTTCCAAGTTCTACACCAATCCAATCTCCAAACCCGTTCCTCGCGGTCAGCCAAGCCCTTCGCTGCAGGACACCATCTCCGAGTTTAACACGAGAGGGAATCGCAATGGCCTGGAGGTCAGCAGTGAGGAGATCTCCCTAGCAGAGGACTCCATTCAGGAAGAGAGAGAGGAAGAGCTGGACTCTCAGAGACATCCTCATCCAGCTGGTAATCCACCTTTGACTCCATTACAACATTCTAATATGCAATCGTTTCAATTGTTTTCACTCTGTTTTAGGTATAGTTCTCAATCGAGTGGGCTACTATACAATCCCCTCCTTGGATGAACTGGGAGAGATGCTAAATGAAAATGGAGAGTGTATTGTGGAGAACTTCACAGTTGGCAGGAAAGGTATCATTCTTTTGTTTTTTTTTTTTTCAGAAAATATTTTAACAGACATTTTTAAGAACTTGTTTCACCACAAAGGGTTTTACAATTTTTAACAGAAATCACGATGAAAGATTGTCTAAATTATAGAAGTTCTATTGATTTATTGTGTGTATTTTACTATTCATTGTCTTTGATTTAAAGTTTTTTGGTTTTGAATTGTACTGAAATATTGCCTTTTTTCGGGGAAGGAGTTAAAAAATCCTGTGAATGTCTGTCTGCTAAACAGTGGATGGTAATCTTTTGCTACAATTGGTGCAAAGGCTCTTGGGAAATGAAGTTCTGACCACGATAATTGACTTTTTTTATGTATTATTGTAAACTGTTATTATAAGTAAAACAATATAGAAATGATACGAGTCACAAGTTAAGTTTGTTAATGTAAAAATAGGATTTTTTAGAATGTTAACGTAATTGAACCAGAAATGTATAAAAACTAATTTATTGGAGTTTTTATTTTGTGCCTGAAAAACCAGTGGGGGTGCTTATATTCGGGTAATTACGGTATATTTAATTCTTTTGAAAAGGATAGTGAAGCTGGCACATGAATCGGAGCATAATAGTGCGTCTTTTTCAGGTTATGGGTCAGTTTTCTTCTCCGGGGAGATGAATCTCACCAACGTCAACCTGGACGAGATTGTGCACTTCAGACGCAAGGAGATAATGGTGTACCCTGATGACAAGGATAAGCCTGCTGTCGGAGAAGGCCTCAATAGGTGAGGCTGATGGAATTCATGTTCCCCTGCTAAAAAAATAACATGCAGTTTACTATTATGTTATGAAATGAAATGAAAATGAAATTAAGTTTAATTTGTGACTCGCAGACGGGCCGAGGTGACACTAGATGGTGTTTGGCCCAATGACAAGACTACTTGCTGTCAGATTAAGAGTCCAGGGAGACTCACTCAGATGAACTACGAGGGCCGACTTGAAGCCGCCTCGCGTAAGCAGGGTGCCCGCTTCCTGGAGTACCGACCAGAAACTGGCTCGTGGGTTTTTGAGGTATGTGTCAAAGTTGGGTTTTCCTCAAAAATACACTTGCACTCAATAATAAAAGTGGCTGACTGTAGGGCTGTAAAGTTTAATTCTTACAAAAATTAAATTAAAATGTTCAATTATTTTATTACTTTATTATTTCATTTACAAATGTATTTATGTAAATTGATTAACTTGCACATTTGGTGAAAGAAAAGTAATTATTTCAATATTTTTGTATTAAATAAAAATTAAATGATTAACAATGTTTCCACCCGAACTGAAAACCCATTCTGAGGAGAAGCTACAATTTTGTCATGTTACCTTTTGCGGCTTGTGTGTCGGGGCAGAACTATGATATAGGAAAGATGATCTTGCATTACACTTGTCGTATTTTGGGGCGTCACCCTAATTTAGTAGTCCCAGTGGGCGTGATGATGCCGGACCCTCGGCCACGGTCACGTGCGGTTTTTACTTGCACTGGAACAGTAAATGTGAGTCAGGCGCCAGTCGAGTTAAAAAAAACAAAAAAAAAAACAAAACAGAGAGAAAAATGAGGAAACAACAACTCATTTTAGTACCTGAAGAAAGATTTTAATCTGAAGTGTGTGTGTGTGTGTGTGTGTGTGTGTGTGTGTGTTTGCTGCGCAACATCTACAGTTGAGGACAAATTTATCAGCCCACCTACAAAATAATCATTGTTTGGAACGTATTTAAAAAGTGCTTTAAACAGAGCTAATAATTGTGTCCTCAACTGTACATAATACTGTACTTTGGAATGTTTATTTTTATTATGTTTAATGGTGTTTGTTTTTTACAATACCTTTACATTATTTATCATTCATTTAAATTTAAAGAAAAAAGTAACATGTGTTGCTATTTTGCTCTTTGACAACATGATTTTCAGGGTTAAAAATTTAAAATAAAAAATTATCAAGAAAGGTAATCTTTATTCTAAGCGAAAAAGTCTTTCGCAAAAAAAGTTCTCATTTAATACTGAATTGTGCAGCTCTAGTCTTCTTTACGTATGTTCTAAATGCTTATGCTTAAATCTTCGGGGTTTTTTGTTTTGTTTTTTATCTCTGTAGGTTGCCCACTTCTCCAAGTACGGCCTGCAGGAGTCTGACGAAGATGAAGCTCCTCCGGCAAAGGTTGATGTGAAGAAACTGAAGACGGGCGTTGCACCGGGTGCCCAGCAACTTCAGCCGACTCAGCAGCAGATGGTGCCACAGGCTCAGGTAGACTGAGCCACACACCGGATCTCAATCACTCTGGTCATCGGTGCCACTCGGGTTCTTTGATACCTGCTGTGCCAGCCCCATCCAGATCAACACAGGCAGTGGGTGTGAAGATTAGGGCTCGATTTAACATTTTAGAGACTTGTACTCTATATACTATTTTTATTTTGTAAAGGTTTTTCTTTTGTTTTTGTGTTGTGAATGTATTCTAGCAGTAAATGGATTTTGAATCCACAGACTTTTTCCACTTCAACTTTTGCATTACTCAAATACTTTAAAGTTTAACCCAATATCTGAAGAATGTATTTAACAGTCAAATATATTATCCAGTGTGGAATTTACAGCCTTCCTTCCTTCTAAGAATGCTGTTGGGAAACTTTGGTTGCTGGTTTTAAGAATTGATGTAAGAGTGATGTTGTTTTTTTTATTTTTATTGGCAAATAAAAGTGCAATAAATTGCTTGTGTCGGTCAGATTTCATGGCTACTGTTTTGAGAACTGTTGGATTTTGATGTGATTTTTGGCTTCCAGTGTTAATACGTGATGATATATCTGTCAATCATGACACTCGTCACACACATGGGCCCAGTAATACACACCTGACTGGATGTCTTTGTGTGTAGAGCACTGCAGCGCTCGAGCTTCTCAGCCAGGTGTCGGAGCTGGACAGTGACATGGCCGATATCACTCAAGAGCCGCCAGCAGACAGTGTTTTGAGTGAAGACGATGATGAGAGAACATTACTGGAGGAGAAAAAGATGAGAATGGAGACTCCACCCGACCAAGAAACCATGTCGGCCTCCAGCCATTTTGCATCCTCAATGGGCATCAACCCTCACACGCTACAGGTAGCTATTCTCACCATTGGCCACATGTCGATTGTGTTATGTGGATGTTATTTAATGACATTTATGCTGCGCACAGATCATGAAGGCCTCGCTCTTTGCGGAGGACGATGAATGTGACTTATTTCCGGATCACGGGCCTTCGAAACTCTTGCAGGATGTGGCATCACCCAAAGTGGTGCTTGCTGGATCTGGCCGTTCGTCACGTATGACTATTTACTTGAGTCTTATTTTGTTTGGGGTTTTTTTTTTTTTAGCTCCTTTTTGTAGTCCGCACAAAAGTGTTTGTGAAAATCGCAATACCGTATTTACGCGACTATAAGCACCACCAAAAACTTGGAGGGTGGGGGAAAATAAATTCACCTAAATATAAGCGCTAATTTTTCACATTTCAAGTGAGGAGGAATTACAAATAAACGGAAATACATCTCTTTATTTTTGGTTTTTATTAGCTCAGTAACCGAAATAAAGAAACACACCGAAACTTAGCAGGGGCTAAATAACTTGTTAGGAAAAAAAAAATTATTGGAACAGACAGAGCATCTGGTAAAGTTGCGTTAACGGCTGGAAACAAAGTTCAAAAGCGTCGGAAAACAGTCGAAAATGAAGAGCACAGGAGGGTCAATAGCAGAGAACAAATACAATCAAAATGCTGGGTTTGCTGGGCAGGGGGAAATGATCAATTGCTGCAATCTTCTTCACACGGTGTCGGATACAGAAACCGTTTGAACCGGGCCTCACTGCTCTGAGCGTATTGAATTTGTATGCAAAGGCTGCTGGGATTGGCTAAGAATTCTGGGAGTTTGAGTTCAGATCACTAGAATTGACTTTTTTTTTTATCTTTTAGGATCAGTTCGTTTTATTGGCCAAGTCACAAACAAGAAATTAGATGTGGTCTGATTCTGAAATCAGAGGGGTGCTTATATTCACATAACTACAGTATTTAAGATAATTAACATTTTACACGTTTAATTTTTTCTTTGGTGATCATTGTTTTTTCTATGAATTGGGTTCTGTGTAAAGCAAAAATAGCAGTGACTCTGCAAGAGAAAGTGTTTAAAAAGTTGAAAAATTGCACATTTTATCACAATGATTTGTGACATTTCCGACGTGGGATGCCCAACATCTAAAACAACACAAATTTGTCACTTTTCTGGAAATGACCACCTCCATATGTTCAGCTACTGTCCTGGAGGCCAAAATGAACATTTAAAGAAAACATCGTGATGCTTTATTTTAACTGGATGTAACTTTATATGTAACTGGAATTTGTGGATCAGAATGTGTAGCATAATCATCTATGAATTTGTTGTTCTTTTGACAGTCGGAGGCCTGTTGCAGACCAAGTTCACGTCAGGCGGACTGTATTCCCAGCTCTCAGAAGCCCCTTATGCTGGAGCACCCAAGCTTAATAAGTCTCTGCTGTCAGAAGCTCCGTGGTCATCCATGAGCTCTACCTTCCTGTTGCCCCCGCCACCTCCTGAACCGACCCTTCGGACTGTGGGTGCTCGCAGACTGGGTGGACCTGTACCCCTGGAAAGTTCCATTACTCTCGGAAGAGGCCGACTGTTTAAGGATGCAGGCCTGTTCAGAGGTCGCTCGTTCCGGGTGGGCTGGGGCCCAAACTGGACCCTTGTACATGGTGGTGACCAACTGGGTGTCAGAGAAATTGAGCAGAAAACAGACACCTTGGGATTTGGCTTCTTACCTAAACCAAGCAAGAGCAAAGTGTAAGTTTTTTAAAACCAAAGAGTTGTTGTAGGGATGCAACAATACCACATTTTCTAAAGTACTCGTACTTGTTAAAAGATCCCGGAAACCGATAACCAGTCTGAGAAATGAGTGGCGTGTGGGAATGCTCTGAAAAAAGGCGAAACTTTACTTTACTTTACAGTCATTTCGCAGACGCAAAGCAATTTACAAAAAGAGCAAGTGAAGCAATTTGTCTAAAATAGGCAACCGTAGATGTCTACACAGGCTATATAAATAAATTTACTAGACAGAACAGCATGACAGTCAAATTTTGTCAGACGCGTGTTTTTCAAAGTAGAATGAAGACGACATTTTGACGGACAGCAAATTGTACTCAGCGAAATGTGTTAAAGCGCCACATTTTGAGCCTCTGAACAAAGTAATTTAATCAAGCACCTAAAATCCCAACACGACAACGAGTACAAAGAGTTTGTTTCTAAACCAACACAACTCACGCTGCAGCAAACTCTTAAGAGAAAGAAACATGTTAGTTTATTCAAATATTGTGCTCTAAATAGCACAAATGTCTCTTAATTTCCCTTATGCTGTCCAAAGTGGCAGAGTTTACAACAAAGTGAAAAGAAAAAATTTGAGTAATAATTATTATTTTTTCTGTCTTTTCTGTTCTTGTCTTTTTTTTTTTTTTTTTTTTTTTTTAATT
>MU204205.1:4023582-4061258 GCA_017309775.1 Paedocypris sp. Pulau Singkep
TAATCAAACAAATATTAGGGCTGACACAGATTAGACACTAAAGGCACACATTTAAAACACAATTAGGGGAGTTGTGGTACAGTGGTAGGGGACTTGGACTGGTGTCCAAAAGGTCGCCGGTTCGAATCCCCCCTACGACTAGTTCTACAACTAAGTGTCCTTGGGCAAGACACTGAACCCCACATGCCCCCCGGGCGCCGCACCGTGTGGCACTGTGTGGCTGCCCACTGCTCCGAGTTCGTGTCTGATCGGATGGGTTAAATGCAGAGAAAAAATTTCCCCACTGAGGGACTAATAAAGGTTCAATTATTATTATTATTATTATTAACGGTGATATGATAATTTCGAACTGCATAAAATAATTATACATTTAAATTACATAAATTATGGTGATGTTTTTTTTTAAACACAAATCCCTCAACCAATAACAGCAAAACACGAAATAATAATCCTTGACTCATGGGATATGACGACAAATCAGAAGCTGTTCTGGAAACTATATAAAGCCAGAGCCTCGGTCGCTCCTCTCGGTCCTCGTAGAGGACGCAAAGCTTATTCTTGAACTTCAGTCTAGAAAAACATCTCCTCGAATTGACACCATGAGCAGTTTTAGATCAGACCCCATTGGTACGCCAACACTTGAGTTATTCTAAACCGAGATATCGTTGAAAAAAATTGGCCAACAAACAAAAGATCCCACTTTGAGTGTGTGTGTGTGTGTGTGTGTGTGTGTGTGTGTGTGTGTGTGTGTGTGTATCATGAAATGCTGAAATCGTTTGTTCTTACTTTGTGTATTGTGCAGGCCAACAGACCAACAACCAGACAGGTTTCAGGTACAGCGTTCTTCTGGTGGAGGGGATCAAAGGCTCGCCAGAATCCAACCTCATCAGCTTCATCCTATTTCTGATCGTCTTCATACTAACCATCGCGTTCAATCTAGGCATTTTGATCCAGATCACGGCAGAGAAGAGTTTACACCAGCCCATGCTCATTCTCTTCTGCAACTTACCAGTCAATGACATTTTAGGGGTGACGGTCATCTTGCCCCGTCTGATGAGGGACGTCTTAACCGACCCGTCTCAGCGCTACATCACCTACATGGAGTGTGTGGGCCAGGCCTACTTCACACACTTGTACGGATCCACCTCACACACCATCCTGATGATCATGGCGTTCGACAGATATCTCGCCATCTGCCGGCCTTTGCGCTATCCCGCCATCATGACCACCAAAACGATGGTGGCGCTGTCCGCAGGGGCCTGGGGGTCCATAGCCGCCCTGGTGGGGGTCATGATCGGCCTCACGGTGCGCCTGTCCCACTGCCGATACCTCATTCAAAACCATTTCTGTGACAACGCCTCGCTGTTCAAACTGTCTTGTGAGAACACAACAGTCAACAACGTTTACGGACTGACGTACACCGCGCTTTTGATCTCGATCTCGATGCTGAGCGTGGTCTTCACCTACACTAAGATAGCGCTGGTGTGCTTCAGGAGCAAGAACAAGGCCACCAATCTGAAAGCCGTGAAGACCTGCAGCACTCACCTGATCGTGTACCTCATCATGTTGATCTCTGGGTTTGTTGTCATCGTGTTGCATCGGTTCCCGGAGTTCACGGAAAGCCGGAAGCTGTCTAGCATAATGCTGCATATCATACCGCCCTGTTTGAATCCCATCATCTACGGCTTGCAAGCCAATAAAATAAGACAGAAGATTCTTCACCTGTTTTGTAAAAGAAAAGTTGGCTTGATGTGATTGTGATGGCGGGAGGGATTGTACGTGTTTGAAATTTTGTGCGCAAACGTGTATTTAGAAATATTTAGGAACATGACATGTGTGTTGATCCTACATTTTACTGTATGTATCAATGTTCTTGTCGTACACTGAATAACTCTAAATAATGAGAAATTAGATCTTGACATCAGAATAAAAGCGTTTGCTCTCTCTGGTTTACTGTTCACTGCAAAAAATGTATTTCTTGACCAAGCCAATATTACAAATTAGACAATAAATCTCGTTTTTTTTTCTTACAAGATAATTTAACTAGCTTATAATTAAGAGTGGAAGATTAATTTGCTTGTTTCAAGGAAATAGGACTTGTTTCAAGCTGTCTTACCAATTAAAAATTTCTCACTCCCTTGGTGGATAATTTCACTTGATTTAAACGTTTTTTTTTACTTGTGTTGTTTTTTATTTCTTTCATGTGGATTTGTTGCAGATGAACATTGCTCCTAATATGTAGTGTGCAGTCAAAGATGGTAAACACTCTAAATCCAGAAGATTGTTAAACATGGTGAAGTTCAATATTTAAGACGCGGTATATATATATATATATATATATATATATATATATATATATATATATATATATATATAAAGACAATTTACTTAAATATTGAACTTCACCATGTTTAACAATCTTCTGGATTTAGAGTGTTTTGTAAGCTACACACTTAAGAATAAGAAATTAGAGATTAATAATGATTATAAAAACTCTATATATATAGAAATAAAGTTTGTATATAAATATATATACAGACACACACACACACACACACACACACACACACACACATATACATACTGTATATGAGCGATTATCTTGACTTCAGAATAAAATCTTTTGCTCTCTCTGGTTTACTTTATACTGCAAAAAATAAATTCTTCACAAGCCAAAAGATCTTGATATTAGACAATCAATCTTGTTTTTTTTTTCCGTCTATCTATTTGAATTTGTATGTAGTTTTTTGTATGTTGTTCAATATTGCTCATATGTTGTGTGCATTCAATACAGATGGTTATTAAAAAAAAACAAATAAAAAAAATTTACAAACCATAAACATTGATAAAAAAAAAAACAATAATAACAGTAAAACCATGTTTAACAATCTTCTGGATTTAAAGAGACTTTTTAAAACTACACCCATAAGAGTAAGAAATAAGCAGACGGGTCACTGGCACTGCACTATTGAATTATTTGTTAAATCTTTATATATATAAAAACGCCATCTGGAGAACTACATTTGTTGTTAGTTTAAAAAATTAGTTCTATTGTTTTTTTTGGCCTGAACTTGCATTTATGCAATTATGCAATTATTATACGTCAGTGATCATGATCATGGAAGCATTAAAGTTAAGGAGTTTTCCCTTCTGAAATGATGACGGAACGAGGGAAACACCTTCCGATCAGATAATAAAAGAAGAACATTTCTTTAGAAGCCTCAGTTGATATTTCTCACATGGGTCAGAAACTTTTAATAGATAACTTTAAATATTAAATATTGTCTTCTGTTAGCCCCTTCATCATTCAAAAGAGCCAGTCTTGTGTAAGTATGAAATATGCTTTACTTGAAAAATACTATATCATCAATAGTTCATTTTAAATTATCACTTTGCTTGAAATCCTAAGTATTTCTATTAACTTAAGTAAACTTTAATTGTCTTACTTAACCCTACTATTATGTTTGGGTCAAATTGACCCGTTTTCAAAGTTTAAAAATATTTTAAAAATACGTACTTCAAAGTATTTTTTTTTCAATTTGAAACTTCTCCTGCTTGTCTTAATTGGTGTAATCATCATATAAAAAATATAACGATTCAGTTTACGTATTTGTAACACCACACTACATGTTTTTATTACAAAAATACTGTTCGGGTCAAATCGACCCTTTTAAAAGATTAATAATAATAAAAAAAAATACGTAAAAGTATTGTTTCACTTTGAAACTTCTCCTGCTTGGCTTAGTTAGTGTAATATACATATAAACAAATTTATATGTTCAAATGAATATTTATATGTACATTTTTTTAGTTTCGTATACATATTTGTAACCCCTGCTACACTGTTTCGTGTAACGTTTTGGTTTCTGACACTTTTATACATAATAAAAGACCCCCGGGTCAAATTGACACACAAACATTATTGATGTTCCTCTGAAACAAACATAACAGGAGGGTTAACTTAACAACTCATCAACACATAGCAGGGGTTACAAATATGTATACGAAACTAAAAAAATGTACATATAAATATTCATTTGAACATATAAATTTGTTTATATGTATATTACACTAACTAAGCCAAGCAGGAGAAGTTTCAAAGTGAAACAATACTTTTACGTATTTTTTTTTATTATTATCAACAACTAACCGAATCACATCATTCCTGATAAATAATTCCTGCACAAATGATTCACGTCTAGTGACTTTGTGAAGTTCTGTTTTTGGTTGCAGGTTTCGCTTAATGGACAACCTGACTGTCAAACACAGCATTCTCCTGGTGGAGGGACTGAACGTGACTCCTCAGTCGTCTTATCCTGTTTTCCTCCTTCTTCTCGTGGTTTATGTTTTCATAATGGTGTCTAATATAACCCTTGTGGTTCTGATCTCCACTCAGAAGAACCTTCATCACCCGATGCATTTCCTCTTCTGTAACTTGCCGGTGAACGACATTCTAGGAACCACCGTCATATTGCCACGACTTCTGCAGGACATTTTGAGGGAATCTTCACAGCGCTACATGACATACGTGGATTGTGTGATTCAGGCGTATTTCGTGCATATATTTATAGCAGCGTGTCACTATGTTCTGATCATCATGGCGTTTGACCGATACGTGGCGATTTGTAATCCACTGAGATACTCGGCCATAATGACCAACAAAATGGTGGTTAAATTATCAATATCAGCCTGGGGACTGTCTGTTCTTATGGTTTCTGTTCTTTTAGGCCTCACGATCCGTCTGTCTCACTGCAGATCCACTATCGAAAACCCGTTCTGTGACAACGCCTCGCTGTTCAAACTCTCCTGTGAAGAAAGTGTGACCATTAATAACATATACGGAATTGCATATACTGCGGTTTTATTCACTTTCTCCATTTTATCCGTCTTCATCACGTACGTCAGAATCGCCGCTGTTTGTATAACCCGCAAAAACAAGGCGTTGAACAGTAAAGCCATAAAAACATGCAGCACTCACATTGTGGTTTATTTAATCATGCTTGTTTCGGGATCCACTTTTATTATCCTCCATCGCTTTCCTCTTTATTCCGACAGCAGGAAACTAGCGAGTATAATGTTTCATATCGTACCACCAGGATTGAATCCTCTGGTGTACGGATTACAAACCAAGGAAATAAGAGACAAGCTTTTAAAATTGTGTTGCCGAAAAAAACAAAACTCTTAAAAATAAATTGACGCCTATCTTGATCATTTACATTTTAGATGTAGATATCAACTCTGTAACACAGACTATTTAATGAAAGCAATTTTGTCACAGTGGATCGATGGAAATCTTTGTAATGTTCCCATCACCTCGTTGTTTATCTGGTAATGTTACGTGTTTTTTGCATTTTTTCATGTACACATGCTTTTAAATAAAATGTGCTTAGTCTAAACAAGTTGGAGTTAAATTAAAACATTCCACTTTAGCGCATTCCTGCCCGGCTTTTTAAGTCCGTCCACTCAATTTTAGCATTCCAGTTCTGGTTTTTAGATCCGATTTTGAAGTATCAACTTTACAGAATTACAGTTTTGTTAAATTAATAATCGGTCCAATCCTGTCATTTAGTTCAGTCAAACAGATTTAGTAAGCAAATGCTTAAAACTCTTAAAACATTACATCTTCAGCTGTGCAATCCATTAGCAGTCTGTACTTGGTGAGAAGATTGATCATTCAAACCTTACCTGGTATAATTCAGACACGTCTACACTCAAAAAAAAATGAACTTTCACTTTGTCATTGTTGGTTTTACTACACCTGTTTGCAGAACATAAAACATATGAGTAACCAAAATAACACAAGCTAGCTATGTAATTTCAACAGATGCTTTGTAATGTTTGGCTTTGCTTATTAAAAGTTTGTCCTGTCAACTTAACATTGTTGAGTAAAATGGCGGCTGAAGATGGCAGAACATTTTTTGAGTGACATTACCAGAGAGCGGGGAATGTCAGACATAAACCGGTAAAACATGAACGATTTGTGTAACAACAGCTTCGTTTAAATTGTTTTATTATCTGAATTTTAAAAGTTTTATTAAAACTTTCAACCAATATGGTTGACCATAAGCCACTAATCCATTAGTGTAACGAGTAAGTTCCGCCCTCTAGTGGACGGACTTTTTGCAACTTTTTTATATCGTTCATTCTCACAGCCATCCAGACATTTCTTGTTGAAATCGACCAGCTTGCCTCAGAAGTTTTTTTCTAAGAGTTTTTTTTTTCTCTAAAAAAGAGTGTCAAGTGGTTCCACGCAAGTGTGTTGAGTAGTTTCAACAATTTAGTTGAACAAAGTAAAGAAACTCATTTAATGCCAACGAAATCATGTTATATCACAATTATTCACTTAATTATTTGCTCTACAACTGTACACCTTAAACAATCAAACACTGAATAAAAAAAGCCAACTGAATTTATTTTCAAAATACAACAGACAAGCTTTATATGATCCTAAAAGCAGAGCAAAAGCCTTGGTGAAACAAAGGTTCTGAAGCACTTTCACTATACAAAACACAAAACCGGTAACACCGTTTAGTCAATTTAAATGCTTCAAAAGACAGGTATTTTGACAAGGACTGTAGTAGCCAATCAGAAACATGCGTTGAGCGTGTAAATATTGGGTCCAATCAGTTTCATTTGAGAACCTGCTCAACAGTGCTCAAAAAACAGCAGGAAATGCCGACAGCACAGTTTTATAGTTGCAGTCCTGACGGGCACCGAAGGAACAAAAGTTAAACCCCCCTGATTTTTCAAGCACAAAATAAAAATAGCAAAAAAAATAAATTTTTTTACATTTTTGGTAAATTACAATAATTTTCTTTTAAAAATACTATTCTTTCTTTATTTAACAAACCTGTAGTACTTGTATCACTTCATTGTCATTTTTAATAGTTTATAAATAATAGTCACAAAAATCTATTAGTCTTTCAAACTCCAACTCCCATGATCCTCCATTGAGGCCTTAAGCTCCCATGAGCCTCCAGTTCCTCCAGACCAAAGCCAAAGATAAATAAAGGTAAATATCAGAACAGTATTGTTTTGCTGTGTAGCAGACAGAACAATTTGATTGCATTTTACTCTGTTTTCTTTTTGCTTCGAAGTTTTTGTGTGCTGGAGTCGTTTTCAGGCGCTATCAGTTAGCCGATAGCGGGGATCAACCAGATTGAATACGGTCTGTCTATTATTCTAATATTATTGACTGTATTTAGTTTAATCTTACTTCTTCTAAATACAGTGTTATTTTGACCCTGTTCAGTGTCGAGGCGTGACTAACGTTTCTATATTTCTGTTATTGAGTCAATAAAAGCTTATACTATATGCACGTCTGCCTTCGCATTATTTTAAGACGCACACGCGCGGCACTGCATAAACATGACGTGTTTCCGTTTATTTGTGATTCTTCCGGACTTGGAATACGGAAAAAATGTGGCGTATATTTACGTGCTTATTTGAAATCGGCGATTATAATCACCCCCAAAGTTTTTGAGCGTCGAAAATACTACTTATATTCAAACTGCTTAAGCGCTAATATTCACGTAAATACGGTACTTACATTTACCACATTTAGATTTTTTCTGACTTTACTATGTGAATTAATGTGTGTGCTACTTAAAGTATTACTGTTGGGGATATTCTTCGTTTCCCCTCTCTCACTAATTCGCTGTATGATGGATCTTGCCGTTCCGAACCTATTCTAAATATAAAAGACTTTATTTTTGTTTGTGGGTTTGTGAAATCAGATGAGTCTGGGAAGTGCCCAAATTGTTCTCTCTCTGCTCTTTCTCCGTCTACTCCCAGACCCCAGTTTATTAAAACTATAAAGCATAGCAACGTTAGCATTAGCAAATCACACTCCTTAGCAACCATCAAGGTTTTCTCACATTAGAACAATGGACGCACACATTTCACAGAAACCGAAAGTTAGGAAGTCCAGGAGTTAGATTCAAACTCAGATAAGGAGTTCCGCAAAAGGGGCCTGTGATTCTTCTAAGGCTTCACGCACACACAAATAGGATAGAAAATGATAATAATTAATTAATTAAAACACTACGAAGCATTTGAAAGCTTAATAAACTCAACAATTACTTGCTGTATTCATGGGGTTTTTACAGTCTTCATTAGGATGCACTGACATTGCTAGAAATTGTTTTAAATTATTGGAAATTACATGAGATTATAATAGCAAGGATAGATTTCAAGTTTAAGAATATGTTCAGGTTCATTCATCGAGTCTCACCACAAAACTATTAAAGAAATAAATAGTTATACCATTGTATTCACCTCATGTTCACAAAACAGAGATTTGCAAAACGGGGACACTCGGAATAAGCGTACACTCAAAATTTTTTTGTTTGGCCATCTTAAGCCGAGTTGACTGGACAAACTTTTAATAAGCAAAGCCAAACATTACAAAACTTCTGTGGAAATAACATAGCTAACCTGTGTTTTTTTGGTTGCTCATGTGTTTTACGTTCTGTAAACAAGGGTGGGTGTAGTAAAACTAACAATAGTGAAAGTTCATTTTTTTGAGTGTATTTACATTTTCTTGTTACAGCGAGTTCTGTAATTTCCTTATTTCTCACTATTCGCCTTGACTCTTTGGTTTGTCAAAGTTTTTTTTTCTATTTCTTTAAAATAAAAATATATATTTCCACCTGAATTTTCGACTCGCTTGTTTTCTTTATTTCTCCCTCTCACAGTTTCGCTTCTCTAGGTTTTTTTTCTTATTTCTTTGTAGAAAAAAATATAGGTTTTTATTTTATTTTTTCCTTTTTATTGCATTTGTCTTACACTTGAATTCTTTGATTTCATCGTTTCTTCATCCTTTGTTCCTATTTTCTTTTTTTCACTCTCTCTCTCACTCTTTAACATTTTTAGTCGTATTTCTGCTTTCCTTCTTTCTTTCGAGTCTTCTCTTTTTTCTTCTTCCTCCTCTCCACATGGCTCCTCTGGAGCAGACATTGCTCAACACTAAATCCCACCCCCTCCCCTACAACTCAACTTCCTAAAGTGAAAGTTGGCCAGTTTTCTTCCAGCTCTCTCTACTCCGTCAGCAGTAAGTAAACCCTTGTTCATTTATGCAGCTCAGCAGAACCATAAACAATAAGAGCAAATTCAACCTAAGCCAGATCTATATAAGATGGTATTATCTATGTAAGATAATGACTGTTTTCTGCCATTTTCTCTTCTTTGTAACTAGTGAATGTAACATAGTATGGGGAAACAAATAGAAATACCAATCTGATTTCTGTGCACAAAAAATGCAAACCTTCGGCAAATCACGGAACGCGCTGCTGTTGTTTAGTTAAGCCTGTAAACCTGTTTCTGTCTTTCTCCAGTTAAACAATCTGTTGAAAATGACTCCAAGCGAGATTCTGGTGAACCAGACGCCTGCCAGATCTCGCAAAGCCCTCGGGATCTTCAACAACATTAAGGTACACTGCACGTGGAAAAAAAGAGAAAATAAAAAACTAAATGAGTAAAAATAAAAATTAAACATTTTACTTGGTAAGACCTTAAAACCAGACAAAAAAATGGTAGATTTGTTTTTGCATTTCAGGTCTTAATAATAATGCTTAATAATAATAGCTTTAATAATAATGTTCTTAAAACAAGACAATTTTGCTTGACATTTCTTGTTTCAGGAAGTTCTGTGTTAAAACATAATTTCTAATGATTTAGTTTAAAATATCATTAACATGGGCATTTTTTTCCAAGCATGACAATTCAAGTCACATTTTCTTGAATTAAGCAATAAATAAGTAAGATCTTACTCTTAATCCTAGTTAATTTATCTTGTAAGAGAAAATAACAAGAAATCTTGAAATTAGACAATAAATCTTATGCTTGTCAAGAATAAATTTTTGCAGTGTAGGACACACAGTAAAAGACTCATCTTTTTGTTCATCTTTTACTCTTCAGCACGGATCACATTTTTATCATATCAACCAGCTGCTTAGACCTAAAATAAAATGTGCAACCCTGATCTGTTCCAGTGCTGTGACGTGTGTGTGTGTGTGTGTGTTAGTTTTTTGTCCTCTGCCATGGGATGCTGCAGCTCGCTCAGCTTCTGGTGTCTGGATACATGAAGGGCTCCATAACCACCATCGAGAAAAGATACGGCTTTACCAGTCAGAAGTCTGGACTGCTGGCGGCCTTCAACGAGGCAAGTGTTACTTACGTGCTTAAATAAACTCTAAATGCTTTAGATACTAAATATAGTTCAAAACAGTAAATACACCCTTTATTGCTGCGTGCCAGAAGGAACGTTTAAAAAAAAAAATTCTCGATTCAACAATATAATTCTGATAAAAATTAAAAGAAAATGAAGAAAACAATTTGTTGTATTTATATTATTTGAAATGTATCACCAGAGATACAATGTGCCTTAAATGAAAGGTTTAAAATTGCAAAATCACAAACATTTACCACGCCGTATTAAAGCAACCCACCAGACCACCCTACTGATAGAAATTTGATATGAAAAACCTGAATATGAAAATTTTTATGAAAAAAATTGATTTGACCAAATTCGGAGCGGCTCCCCTAGTGGTCACTGAGGAACCGCTCCAATTATAATTGTAATATAAATCAAATAATCTATTACAAGTGTAAATTTGTAATTTTTTAAATTAAATCCCTGTAATCGGACAATGGAAAAGTGTATCACCAGTGATACAAAAAGTTGTAAAATATACAGCGAAACAAAATTCTGTGACTGCTGATTCCAAACTTGAAATCATTTTTAAAGCTCGGGACATTTTCCAAGTTAATCTTAAAATGAAAAAAGTTTTTCCCAAATGTGTTCTTTCGAAAAGCCTGAAGATCGTTTCAGAGTGATGGTGATTGTACTATTAACTCTTCAGTCATAATCTCTTCATAATGATCAAAAATGACTTAATAAGCATGTGAATAGTGAAATAATAAAGGACATGTGACACCTTCACTGGCCCGCGGGCGGCAGGTTGATCACCACTGAACTTGTTTAATTTGAAAAATGATTGCACTAGTATATGAAACGATGCTTTTGAACACCTACGCAGGTGGGGAACACGGTTCTTATCGTGTTTGTGAGTTTCTTCGGCAGCCGCGTCCATCGGCCCAGATGTATCAGCATCGGAGCAATGATAGCAAGTGCCGGGGTTTTTCTGATCGCGCTCCCGCACTTCGTCAGCGACATGTATGACTTCACCGACTCCGCGAGCAGTAAGTGAAAATCTCGGGTTGTAGTGATCGACAGTACCAGAGTTGGAGTCGTTTGTACGTCTTTGGCGCAGACACTTCAGACGACGCGTCCGGACTTTGCCGTGCGTTTGCTAACGAACAAAATTCGACATGCAACGGGGGGAACGACGACACAACGCTGGAAAAGCCGATCTACGCCATGCTTCTGATTGGCCAGTTGCTTCTGGGTATTGGCGGAGTCCCGATTCAACCGTTTGGAATCTCCTATATTGACGATTATTCCGGAAAGAGGAATTCGCCCTTGTATCTGGGTTTGTCTGCTCACTGGTTTCGACTCCGTTCTCAATACTAAATTCTCGCCTTTTTCGTTTTTTTCAGGGATTCTGTTTGCTCTGACGGTGATAGGCCCGGCGTTCGGCTACGTGATGTCGTCTCTTCTGCTCCGTTTATACGTCGACATTGACAAGCTGTCTTTCGGTGAGCGTATGGAATTTACATCTTTATTTATATTTACTCATGTCATTTTAAGTCTTTTTGTATTCTATTCATCTGAAACAGATGTTGGATCTGATGTCGGGAGTTTTGTATGTAATACTGCAATGCTTTGGCCAAAACCATCTGGCGACTGTTTGGTCTCGCATTTGGCTTTGAAATGAGTGAAATACGTTCTTGGTTTATTTTTGGGATCTCAGCTGCCAATGAGAAAGTTTTCGACGTGTAATTGAGGGTCAGAAAAACGAAAAGTGTGTGTTTTGGCCGACAAACAGATCGTACATGAACAGTGTGTAACTTTTCCTGACTGGGCATCAGTAGTGTAAAAATATGCAAAAGAAAGTGTTTTCATGTAGGTTTATATAATTTCACATTCACAAGTGCCTTTTATTTACAGACAACATTGTTCTGAAAAACAATGACCCCAGATGGGTTGGCGCCTGGTGGTTGGGTTTCCTGATGGCTGGCACTCTTCTCCTATTAACCTCTCTGCCATATTTGTTTTTCCCAAAAGAAATGACCAGAGAGGTAAGGTGATTCTCAAGATCATTGGGAAAAGCTGTAATTGCTTGCACATGTTCTTCTCAAGAGGTAGAGAAATTCAGAGAAGTAGTGTTTCAGTAAAGGGAATGATGTTTAAAGAAGTTTCGTTTCCTGGCAGAGTTTTTTCTTCGGAGGTTGTCTGGCATCGCTCCTAGAAAAACAGCAGCAGCAAGATAAGAAAATAGAAACAAGAGGAAACATGAGTTTAAGAGCTTGTTCAGACCTGTCACATCAAAACGTGGTTTATATAATCAGGTCATCAAATCCCATGAATTTACTAAAACACGAGGCGGCTCAATCTACAGCCTGGACAACACTAACTGTTGGTAATTCAGGATCCTGGATAGACTTAACAAGTCTAAACAAGTTAAAAAGCGGTTCTTAAAAGGTTGGTAGAAGGTTGTGGTTTAAGTTCCAGGGATGTACGTTGTTGGTTCATTGTTTGAACGTGAAGGCCATGTAGGTCACCTTGGCTTGTGAAAGCATTACAAGCAAATATCATGTTAGTGTAGATTTCTATGGAATCAGACTAGTGCCACAAATATCAACCGTAAATTTCTAAGAAACTAACAAAAATGCTTCACATTTACGTTTGTTTTAGCTTACAATTAAGTTTGTTTTTTTATTTTATTATTTTATTAATCTTCACGTTTTTGTTTGAATCCAGCCAATCAGAGTAAGGGCCGCCCGCACATGAAACTTTGGCCAGAAGTACAAGCGAAAAAAAAAATTAACGTTAATGTGAATCATTTTTGTTTGTTTCTTAGAAATGCACATTTGATATTTTTGGCACTAATCTGATTCCATAGATTTATGTGTAAATATGTCTAATGTGGCTACTTCCCTTAATTAGGTCCTAATAATCAACAACTTTTACTTAATTTGTGACCTCAATAAGAGCAATGGAGGCACAAAGAAACTCAATAGGAGCAAGGAGGCACATTTCTGTTACAAATGTTACATAAGATATTTTCCCTGCGGGTAAATGCGTAAGTGCGCTTGGCTTTGGTGTAGAGCAGCATAACATTATAATTGCGTTATAACTGATTTTTTAGTTTAAACTGTCAGCTCTTCACAGTCAGTGGTGCTTGAGAGCAAAGCATAGACGTGTTTTACCACATCCACTTTTACATTTATCTCGTTGACAGATGCTTAAATTTACAGCAACTACTAAAACGAGAAGCTAAATACATCCATCACTGCTAGCCGTGCTCTAAACCTGAACGTAATGTGATACTGAACATTTTCTTCGCCTCAGGAAATCGACGAGGCTTCCGTGGTGCCATCAACAAAAAATGAAACGATCACAGAGAAGCCCAGGACTGTTCCAGAGGATGACGTCTCACTAAACCTCTTTCTTAAAAGTAGGAAATTTGCAATGTGCAAATGCATTCAGGGGAAATGTTATTTTTGTACATTAGCACAATAGGCTCAAACTATAAATGTAAGAAGCATTAAGTTCCAAAAAACGTAAGTGATTTTGCTATGAAGCGGTGGACGGACGGACGGACAGAGGGACAGGCAGACAGACAGATAGAAACATGACATGTGGATAGATAGATAGATAGATAGATAGATAGATAGATAGATAGATAGATAGATAGATAGATATACAGACAGAGAGACAGATAGAAACAGACATGTGGATAGATAGATAGACAGACAGACAGATAGACAGACAGACATACAGATAGATAACTAAAAACCAAAAATTATAAATTATATATTTAGTATAAGTATATATTATAAGTATATATTAATATATAAATAACTAAAACAAAACAAAATCTTTCAGATTAAATAACATATAAATATAAGTACTGTATATACAACGTGAAATATATTTGTCTTTTTAGGCATTACATATAATGCCTGGGAAATGTGTGAAATCCGACATACTTCATTCTTTACCACCATTTGTTTGTCCCTCATTTCTATAGAATGCCTAATTTCACACAATGCCGGTAGCATAAGTATAAAAAAATAAATATAAGTATTAAAAAATAATTTTAAATAAAATTTAAAGCACTTACGAAGAGGAAAAATATCCCATGATCACGTTTGGATTCCTCCTTCACTGCCAGGAAAGTCACATTTGTTCTGCTCTTTTGACTGTAGCTCATCCAGGAAATCCTTTTCAATTCCGACATAATACAAACATCACATACTGTTTATTTTGAGAAAGTAAATCCTGTGTAGGTCACATTCTAGCGGCCTACTTTAGAGCTTTTTAACTCTTGAACATTACATTATAATGACATTCCATTCCTGTTCACTGAGACGTCACGCTTCATTGCTCATCAAAGACAAAAGTCACGATATTAAATTGCTTTCGATAAAGACAAGAACTGTCAGTTGACCCATTTAATCATAATTGAATTCTAAAAAATCCCTCTTGTTTTCATTTATATTCTTAAATGAAACAAAAAACTGTCCTTACATTTCGTATAAAAAACACCACAAACGTTTCTTAAGATCTAACTTTAAAATATGCAATGCGTAGTTTCTTTCTGCTGTATTTGACCTATATTTGTTCTGATTTAATTTTGTCTGTTTTTTTCCCACAGGCTTTCCGAAAATTGTCCTCAGGACCCTGCGGAACCCGATTTTTTTGCTGGTGGTGTTGGCGCAGGTGAATCTTGCTGCCATGGTGGCAGGACTGGCCACTTTCATGGGCAAATACATAGAGAGACAGTTCAGCCGAACAGCTTCTTTCTCCAACATGATGATGGGTAAGACGCTGATGCTCGAAACGGACACGTTTGTTGGCCTCAAGACATCAATCACTTTTTAAAGTTATAATTCTTATGAGTTTCTGCTTTGTTTGGTGCTTTTTTAACCAATACAATAATAATCAATCAGCATGTTTCAAGAAATACATAGTTCTTAAAACAAGGTGGAGAACTAGTTTCCTGTTTAGACGTGTTGAAGGAAATTTCCTCTTTCCTTCATCTGTCTGTCTATCTATCTACCTAGCTACCCATCCATCTCTCTGTCTGTCTGTCTATCTATCTATTTACGTCTCTCTATCTGTATATCCCTTCCTTCATTCGTGTCTCTCTCCCTATCTATACATCTATTTGTCCATATAACGATCCATCCATTATTCTACTGTATTTCAGTCTATGGAATATTAAGGTAGTCATCTTTGGATTAGGCAGAACAAAGTAGCGTTTTACTATTTAAAAACCAAAAAAAATTTACTTTGTTTATCTTTCTGTTTTTTTTTTATCTTTAGATAAGATAAAATAACAAAAAATAACTAAAGAAAGGGGAAATTTTCATCTTTCACAGCAGCAAAAACAAAAAGAAAGCAGTTAATTGAAGGACATTAATTATGTTCCATAGAAAAAACACAAACAGAAAACATTAAATGACTACAATAAAGACAATTTTAGCAAAAATGAAAAAAAAGAAGAAAATGCCCTATTATTTTAACATGTGTTCGACGTGTGTTCGACAGGAGCGGTGAACATTCCGTCAGCCATGGTGGGCATCATGGCAGGAGGAGTGATAATGCGCAGACTGGTCCTGTCTGTTAAATCCATGGCTGCCTTGTGTTCACTCGCCGTTTTTACCAGCGTCTTAACTGCAATTCCACTACTCTTCCTTAGCTGCCCCAAACACAACATCAGGTACGGGTTGGTTTGAGATGTTTTAAAAGTTTTGCTTGTGCCTTTTTCAGAATCAAATTGTATTACATTTCTTGGAAAACATTATTTTATATTTTTATTATATATTTACACGCGTATAACTTCTATTAGTGGCCTGTCTCTTTTAGTGACCCATCTCCAATAAACGCCTGGCGGGAAATTAAACGGCTGTCTCCAATAGTAGCCTGTCCTCGGTACAAGCAGATGCTATTCTATAGAATATTACATATATAAAATATTATTTTCATTAAAATAAAATTCAATATAAAATTCAGTTTTTTGGACAAGAGCCTGTACTTTTGGAAGATATTTGGTAAAACTAATAATAATAATAATAAATAATAATTCCTTCGATTTTTTATTTATTGGCGCCTTTCAAGACACTCAAGGTCGCCTTACAGAAACACAACAACATTCACACACACACCAATTGCCCGGTGAAAAAGCGATACAATAATATTAGAATAATATTAGAAATAATACAATTCTAATACAGTGTTTATATATATATATACACCGTACTTAGTTTTTTTTTTTATTCAGATTCCACTTTAAATGGTTTAGTCACACTCACTGTTTTTTTATTCATTTTTTTGTTGTGTTTAGGTACGATTCGTGTAACAGCGCGTGTTCCTGCTCCAACGAGGCGTTTAATCCCGTGTGCGGCTCAAACGGAGTGGAGTTTCCATCTCCCTGTCACGCAGGATGTACGGGAAAATTCAGCACATCCAATCTTTTGGTAGGTTATTTATTCTATCTATAGTACACAACTGAAAGTAAGTCATGAAAACGAAATATCAAGACATTTCCTATATTTCTAGGGGGACCATTTTGGCTGAAATGATAGGGAAATATTTAAATCCCCAAAAGAAAAGTCAACCAACGGGATGAGTTTGTGTCATGTTTGGAGCTGCTGACACTTACTAAAGATTCAAAGAACACTAATGACATATGTGACTAGATAAACAGAGCCGGGTCGTGATCCATGCCGTCTTAAAATCCAAGGTTCCGAGAATCATAGTCAAAACATCAGCTGAGAACAGCTGTCTGGCAAGCTGAGTAAATCTACAGGGACACAATAGTCTAAAAACACACAAACATAGAGACTACACAGGATAAATGCTCAGCAATCGTAAAAAACTAAAATAATAATACATGCTGGATCACGTGACACTTATTGCAGAGGCATATAGGGTTGGTGGTTTTTCTGGCTTTCTCATTATTCTACAACTAATGAGTTCTTGATTATTACTATACAGTGGTAAGGGATAAATTAAATGGACAAATAGATAAAATACATGGGAATTTGTTTATAGTAAAATGTGTAAAATCCTAATACAGTAACGGTGTGAAGATTACACTATTACTATAAGTGTTACATTAGCATAGATTTGCCCTGAGTCTGCAATTCTTACAAAAACATCTGACAGGGCACAGGAAATCACAACAAGACTGTTCAATAAAATTCAAACATAAATGATCCAAATCAAATTTTATTTGTCATGTACAAAAAACACATTTTGAACAGTCCTTTTTTCAAAAACTCTGACTGAGAATGCAGTGACTAAATAGAATACAAAATGTAGGATACATACGTATATTAAAGATAGACAAGATTAAATATTCATATATATATATATATATATATATTCATAAATATTCAAGTTTAATAAATTATCAACAATAAAATACAACAAGTCGATGTACTCAATAACATTGTATTATGACTTATGATATTCTAAGTTATGATATTTTATATTCTGTTCTGTAGTAAGTCTATGTGCTTAGTTATATTTGAGGACAATGTGATATTATATATAATTATATACATGTTATTAATTATTTAATATTATATATTCTGTCTGATCAAGTCTTTGTGCTAAAGTTAATTTTTAAAGTCATAGTCATTGTTAGATTATCGTAATTGTTCCGTTTATTTAATTATTCTTTGTGATTAAATTGAACTGGATTTGAATGAATTGCTACTTAATCATAAAAGGTGTTACCAGCGTTGCCCCGACACACTTTCACAGTATTGTTGTAGTATCGGTTTAAAACAGGCTAAGGCGGATAAAGTAGCCTAGAAAGCAGAAATAAGAGCAGGATGACAAGGATTTGAAGTCACATATCGGTTACTAAGAAAACACCAGTTTAACCAAAGAAAGGCTTTTTGTAGTCGGGGAATTTTAGAAATTTAAAACACGTTTTAATATATGTAAACATTTTCAAAATACATATATCCAATATATGGGACATTTTAAAATATATTTTTAACATTTTCATGCATATATTGTTATCAGTGTCATATAAAGCCCAAAGAAGACAGAAAGATTTAAAAAAGATTTTTAAAAATCTAAGGGGGGGGGGGTACTGTCAACATCAATACGGCTTCTCAAAAAAGTCACAGGTCAAATAAAGTCTGGATATAATCAAATCAAGAACGTAAAGGAGATAAAACCATCATACAGCAACAACTGCAACAGAAATATTTTTCAGAGGTGATTCCTGGGACTTTGCTTGGACATGTTCGGCGCTGTGGGAGATTTTGCTGTGACAGTTGTGCTTTTTTTTGTCCGCTTCAAATAAGCTGCAGAGTTACAAACTTCTTCTGTTGTTTTGCTTAGCACAGTCGAGTCCATTTCGCTAAGTGAATTCCACCAAGACAAGTCTGAACTATATCCGATTCGCATGCATGACCTACATTTCTTCAACCATTTGCTTTCTGTCCTACACTTAAACTGGCACACAGCGAAAATGTATTTAGCGTTAAAGTGTACTGAAATTTCATTAGAAGCTTCAGATGGACTAAACCGTTTTGCGTGTGAGATCTTTACAGCAAATGTTGTAGTACAGATCATATAATTATTAGTTCTGCGTGTCAATCTGACACTTTTATTTCGAGATTAAAAGATCGAGATTCGTCTTCAAGTTTCAACCAGCTAGTTAACCTGATCTTTCATTTTACCATGTTATCCAGACATGGATTATATTTGTCTAAAATTGTCTTCTTATTGTCATTTTTTTACAGAACTACACAGGTTGTGCTTGTGTAGAAGCGAGTGGCTCCTTCGGATTCGCTTTACAGGGCGCGTGTAAAGTCGGCTGCGACGATCGCTTCATCCCCTTCATGGTCCTCACCTCCGTCACATGCTTTGTAGCTGCGCTTTCTCACACCGCATCTTTTATGATGATTCTCAGGTATTCAATCAAATCTATACAGTAAATACTTTTTTCAGTCTTATGTTTATTACTTGTATATTTTCCTATTTTGTTAATTTACAGGGTTTTAACGTTTATTTCTCTGCCTTATCTTACTGCTAAATGAACGAATTTCCAGTGCTTGCAAACAATATGTAACTATTATTTATTCTATACTAATAATTTACTTTCGCAATTATACAATATTTTATCGTAAAAAAATTTACAGTATTTCTTTACAGTATTTCACCGTAAAAACTGTTATTCAGTCTCAAGACATTTCAGTCTTGTAATGACACAAACAATGATTTCTTTTAGAAAATTAATTAAGACAGTTGCTCTAAAACGATATATAGAACGTCGTTTTTAGCATTCGTTAACTCAAATAACAAAATTAGACTTTTATTTGATTATTGTTGAAACTTGTTATTGTCCACCTTTATCATTCCAAGTTAAATACACCTTACATCAATGACGTAAACAGACTTACATTTAACAATTGCAAAGCTGATTTATCGTTTGGCTCTGTGATGGAAAATTCTATCTTTATTCAGCAACAGTCTCGGTTTCGCATTGTGTGTGGCAAGAACGTGTCTCTACAGGCGCCAACATCCTCCAACAGCATCCCAAATACCTTCCGAATAAACATCAGCAGACATCATAAAAACCTCCAATAAAATAAACGGTTTTTCAATATGAACTGAGAAAATATTTCTTGTTTTTTTTTTTTGTTCAGGACCGTGACTCCAGAAGACAAATCTTTTGCTTTGGGAGTTCAGTTCATGCTGTTCAGAGTCCTGGGTAAGCGACACAAATCCACGGTGTTGGGATTAAATTACACTTTATTTTCACAAAAATACATCTAGAGCTTTCTCTCGGCTAAGCCAGTTGTGCTTTCGTGTTAGCAACATCAAAAATTGTGGGTTCGAGTATGGCATCAGATTAGTGACAAAAACATCAAACCTAAATTTCTGAGAAACAAATGAAAACGCGTCACATTTTTTTCTGTATTACGAAACTGTGTATGTGCACAGATCAGAGTTTATTATCAATGAAAATAATGATAAAATGTTCAGTTTGTTTTATGTTTTATGTGAAATTGAATGTGAAACCCTATATACTGATTGGAGTGTACAAACAGATAAATAATCCGACGATGAAGATGCTCTGATTCTGAATGTGTTTAAGCGCTCGCTAAACTCCTCCCCCACTTTCTGCCAATCACATTCTCACCAGCCAATCAGAGTAAGGCCCCACATGAAGCTTGTGCCAGAAGTCCAAACGGGAAAAAATTAAACAAACGAAAAAATCTGAAGTGAAAAAAAGAAAGGTTTCAAACCAAAACGTGAAGATTGTTTGATATTTCAGCACTAATCTGATTCCATATTCAATCCCCTGAGAAAGTTAATTCAGTGTAAAAACTTTACCATGTCTATAATTTCACTATTCCACCCTTGGTGGCACATCATTTTTTTTAATTACTGGATGAAGTCTAGCTTGCAGACTGTTGATCTTTCCAATACAAAATTGTTGGCAATTCATCACGGGGCACATTATAGTCTTCACTCTTCCCATAGTTTGGTTTGTTTGTACATGCTAGATGAAAGTTCATTCGTGGTGCTGATATTTTGCAATACCTCTCCAGGGTTTAATCAACCGTGTACGCTATGATAAAATCTTTATGAGTTTATAAAGACACGCTGTGCTCAGAAAATGCCAAATTGTGCTTGCTCAATAATGTGTAGCTCAACAAGGCCATGGCTTCTTCTTCTAGAACAGGGGTGGGCAAACTATGGCCTGGGGGCCATATGCGGCCTGTTAAATGTTTTAATACAGCCCGCTGAACGTGTAGAAATTAAGTAAAAGTCTGGCTAATCCTGTTATATGAAGATTGTAAATCCGGCTAATATAAAATGTAAATCCAGCTAATCTGTTATAAAGGTTTATTTTATTTTTTTATGTTAACACATTTTGAAAAAAGGAACTATAAACACAAAATGTACGTAAAGGCATTTTAGTATTTTTTTAACATTTACTTTTACACTGTCAGTCTATGGAATCAGTAGAATGACCAATTTCAAACGTAAACTTCTAAGAAACAAAGGGAAAATGCTTCACCTATTTTTTTTTTTTTTGCTTGCAGTCTTTTTTTTCTTTGTTTCAGATTTTTTTGTTCGTTTCATTTTTGCTTGTTTGTTTGGTCTTCTGGCACTAGCTTACCTTACTCTGATTGGCTGGTGACAATGTGATTGACAGCTGCTTGACCAGGAAGCTCGGTTCGACCCCTTTGTCAAATGTTAGAACCCAATGTGGCCCGCGAATCAAAAAGTTTGTCCACCCCTGTTCTAGAACATTTGTGTGATACTACTATTAGTAGTAGAGCCGACCCGCTGGTGTTATTTAGCACATGTAGTACCACCAATACCACAAATCCCAGCATCATCAGTGTGGATATTACACCATAGTCTTAGCAACTCCATGCTGACAATACAAAAATACAAAAAGCTTTCTGGACAGAGGAAACTTTCTAGTCGGGCTATCCTGAGCTGAAAATAATGTCTTCTTTGTTCACGTTATCTTGCTATTTGCAGACATGTGCTTGAATAGTTTCACATTTACTGGTATTTATACAAAGTAGAAATGTAATTGTTTAGTGGTACATAGTATATGAGTCATATGACTCGTATATGTAAGACCAATATTGACTTGTTTTGTGTGTTTTATCTTGAAAAAGGTGCAACTCGACTTCGGAATGTTAAAAAAACAAAGAAATCTATTGCAAATAAAAAACTAAAATTATACTAAATTATATTACAGTATTTAAACGAGTGTTTATTGTGTGTCGAGTTTACATTATTGACATATTACACCTCAATATCCAATATTACAAGCTTCAGTCATTTTATTGTAATTAATTGCAATTAATTTTGTGTAATTAGTCGATTAATAATGTGATTAATCGCGATTATTCGCAACATTTTATATACACACACACACACACACACACACACATTACAATACCCCTTATATACATCCCTATTTATATACTATATCCTTTGGGCTTTTGCCATCAAATGAAGGAACTTTGTGTATATTTCTCAACAGTACAGATGTTGTTAAGGTTGTTTTCTTTGTGTTTTCCTCCAGCGTTCCTCCCAGCTCCAGTACTGTATGGCTCTGCTATCGACACCGCGTGTATTAAATGGGGAGAGAAATGCAAACAAAAAAAGTCTTGCCAGTACTATGATTTAGACTTTTTCAAGCACAGGTAACCTCGATAAAACATGTCTTTTACATATACGTACGTATAGATGAATGGATTTATGCAGTCTGTAAGGACTAATTCATCAAACAGTTATTTTTCAATGTATTACAAATTAAAAACGACAACCACATTACAATCAGGTTTTCTGGTCACTTTGGAAATTGGCCGGCCAAAGTACAACAAAAGCTGTTCTTCCCAGTACATAGAATATTGACTACAAACCTACAAACTGGGATAAAATATTTTATTTATATATATATATAAAAAAGTTCAAGTGTCTTTGTAAATGGCTCTTCTTTTTTCCAGGTTTCTGGGGCTGCAGATTTTCTTTCTATTCGGGGGCTTCGTGTGCTTCCTCATGTCTTTTCTGGTGCTCAGGAAGACTAATTCAAACCAGATGGAGAACGAAAAAGAGAACGCCTCGTGCAAGACTGAAACCCTGGCGGAACTAAAAGATGTCAAGAAGCCACTAATGCATAATGAGAAGCACACCGTGTAAAATAAGGATTCAGTGTTTAAACACGTGATGCTCCTGACATCAGCAAAACTTTGCTTTTTAATCAGTTTTCAGATGCAGCTATATTTGTATGAATAGTAGTGGAGGGATGCAGGTCACAAACATCAAACTCAGTTTGTGTAAGTTGTGGGACTTCGGCATTGTTTATTGGGTTTGTAATGTTTGAACGTAATGTTGCTGGTTTACAGAAAGTTTAACTTGTTATACAATGATAAATTGTGTTTTTTTGTACCTTTTTTATTCAACAAACTGATAAAACTAGTAAAATAAGGGCATTCTTGTTTTGTTTTTTTTAATTTTTCATGTAAAACTTTCAGACTTGTGACTATCTAAAGCTTTTTTATGCCACATTTTGTGTGAATAGTATTCATTACAAATGATATTGATCAACATGTTTTCAACATACCTATTTTTCACATTATCGGTACAAAATGGCATGATTCTGATAATACGCGTCTTGTAATGCATTTATTATTGTCAATTCCATTTCCAAACTGTTCCACACAGTGTGTTTTTGTTGCCCTGTTCAAAAATACATGACTAAGGTTAACTGTATGTAAATAAATGTAAATATTGTTTTAATGGCTCTTTGAGTTTTCATGTATTAAAACATTCATATACTTTTACAATTTATACATTTACTGTTCAGTCCCGTTCAACTACTGTTCATTATGTTGTAATTTCCCAATTGAAATCCTTATATAAGACTAGTATTACATTAAGCAACTAATCTGCTGATTTTATTGAATTCACACACCAACAATATTATTTTAACTTACACTATAAATCTGGGATTTTAAGGGATCAGTCAGGAGAAAGCTTTTATCCTACAGGGACGTGAACTTTGTCAAACGCACAAGTTCAAACTCGAGACATGGGACAAGCTCAACATGTTTTCTCATTTATTCAGTTGTTTTGTTGTGGCGACGTTGACAATGAACCTCTGGGTTCAGCTCTTAGCGGATGTGAATGAAGTCTCGGGGTCTTCAAACCCCAATGTCGGGGTCTTCCGGAGATTCTTCAGATTAGCCTGGTTTGAACCTTCATCTGAATTCCTTCAGAGCCGCTTGTTAGCACAAAGCTGCTGTTCTTATCAACACAGGACGGATGAAAATAAAAGACAAAGCCTTATGTCGGGAAACAATCCATGATGAAGAGAGAGGGAAGTGCGGGTAGATAAGACAGAACGCCAGTAAACCCACTTCGAATTTCACTTCTCCTTCTCAAAAGGCCTTATCTCTTCAGTCTCTTTCTCTAAAAGGCCTTTAGTCACTGTACTGTGCACACTGGCTCACTTTAAGCTGGTTATTGGACACTTTACACTTTAAACATCTTCACTTCACATGGATCACTCGAGTCACTTTTTTGTATTTTGCTCGTTTCATTGCATTTCTACCCCCCCCCCCCAGCCCATGTTTAAATGCTGGACGATTGTAAAAAAACATTTCATTGCATGTTGTATCATGTATAATGGGTAATAACAGTTAAAATTTGAATTTGATTTGAATTTATTTGTAAACTGACCGCTCATCCTTCGGTTCTCTCGCTGACTAACTGTGCTGACAATTGTCCATTTTTTGTTAAAAAATGCTTCCATTTTTGGGCTGGTGAAGGAGTCTTACTCCCACTGCTGTCAAAATAAAGTATCTTCTGTTTCTCATCATGGTTTGAACTCTCGTCCTTTTCATGTCCTTTTCAAGTGAAAACAAATTCGGCCCAGAACAACTGTGTGGCCAGTAAATAGGCAACAGTGGCTAGTAAAACAAAACCAAGAGCAGAGGTGTAAAGTACTTGAGTACACTTTAGGAATTTGTGTACATTTTGTAAATATACATTATGTAAACATATGTATAATACAATTGATTCTAAAAAAAAAAACCTGAAAAAAATTCTTTAGACTTACAAACACTGAGAATAGTATTTGTACTTGCATCAGTACTTGTACTTTATTGATTGCATGAATTTATTGTGACTGCGTGAATTTAAAAGTTGCTTGTATTTTTGATACTCAGTACAAGTACAAAGCATCCAAAAATACTAATGAGTAAAAAAATATTTACAAGAATTCTTAAAGTGTACTCAAGTACTTTACACCTCTGACCAAGAGTGACCGAGAAATAAACAAACTTGCTCACTGATTCCTGTCTCCTCTGACATTCTTACTGTAAGGTTTTATGTGATAGTAGCTCAGTATCAGTGTGACTCGGCATCTAGAGCTCAAAGCTTTAATGGTTTATAGCTTGAAATAAAGCCTCTAGGAAAATCTTCCCCTTCCAAAAGAAGCTATTCAGATGAGATTTACTTGGTATTTGGCCCTTGAGGAGCCGTACAATTTCTCTTTTGTTCTGTGGTGAAAGTTCATGGAGAGTCGCCTGAACAGGAAACAAAAATGCTGAGTGTTTCCTTTAACAGAGGCATCTTTAAGGTCTAGGTAAACACGTGAGTATCACAAGGGTCAAAAACGTCCATGTCACTATATTTCACGACATATAACTTTTTGCCTAGAAGAGCTGCATGGAAATGTATTGCAATTTCAATTAACAATTACAATGTAAAAAAATGATTTAACTTACGCTTAAATATAACGTGTATGGTATATGTAATACACATTCTTTACCCTGCTTAACATTTATTTTAGCCAACGTTGTGCCGCCATCTAGCGGTAGCAGGCAAAATTGCAAATTCAAAACTGATTTAACTAGCTTGAACTTTATTGACCTGTCAAAAATTTGACATTTTACAGCACATAATATGAGTTGTCACACTTAAATTGGCGTGAATCTGACAGCAGAATGCGTACATTGTTATGTGAATATTGTAACGTATTCGTAATGAAAAGTGCACAATGTTATGGCATTAAGTGACTGTTGCACCTCCAGCCTAATTTCTGATTGGCTCTATCACATAACCACTACTCATTATCATAAGATGATTATGAGTTCAAGCCAGAGAGCGAGATATTCTGAAAACAAACACATGTACAGTACTGTAACATTATAACCCCAACAGTATGCTTTAGTTTTCATTCTACAATCTCATAATGTGCCTTCAAATATGATATATTTTAAATATATTAATATATTTTATGATATACTAATGATAATATTACAAGTAGTAAACATTATTAAAATTTTGCATATTATAGTTAAATAAAAATATTCATAATATTAATTATCCCTATTATTATTATAAAGATAATACTTAAAATAAATTTAAAACACTGTGTTTATTATGCACAAATTAAGTACAATGATAAACTCATATATTTACCCCAAAACAATCCCATTTATGGCTGGATAAATTGACTAAACAAATAAAAAAATGGCTGAATAGTGAGAATGTGTATAATAGCCATCGTGCTGTCAGAAGGTTATTAAAAATGTCTTCATACAACCAAAACATCTCCATCAATATCATGAAGATAGAACTCGTCATCATAGAAGTGATGTCATTTATTAAAATGATCCTGTACTACTGCTGCTTTCATTCATTGTAACATTTGGGTACTTTTGTACTTTTTTGTCCTCTTCATATACTAGCGATTCTGTTTATATTTTATCTTATTCAATGTGTATATTCTCTTACATTTTAATTTTGTGTGTTCTTTTTTCTTATGTTTTCTTGTGTATTTTTTCTCAAACAGAGTAGTGTTCTTAATTTCATTGTAACCATGTATCGCAATGACAATAAAGGCATTCTATTCTATTCTAAAGTAAAACGTCACTTTACATTCATGCCGTGTGCAGGGCTGCAGTTCAATCAGAATGAGACTTGATCCGTATCATCAGTTTATTTTCATACCAACGGTTGTCAACAGTTTAATAAATCGTTGATCTTAAACTCCACAAACGCAATCTCCTCAATCTCGCTTTTCACGCCGCACTCCATCAGGCAGTAAAAGCCCTCTTCGCTCTGCGCCAAGTCCGAGTATCCAGCGGGACCCTTGTAGAGGATCAACGGCCGACCCCAGGAGGACGGACTCAGCGGCCGTTTATTCAGACAGACGCCCAGGTTCCTTCGATTCCTCCTATCTGTTGGATGGGAATACAGCAACCAGGTCTTGGAGTCCTCGCCTTCCTTCTCACGGAGACTTGCAGACACAGAGAAGCTCAACACACTACCTTCACAGCCATCACTGGTCTCCAGAAGCTTCCATGCGTAGTGAGGCTTGAGGAACGTTCCTCCACCACTCTGGCTCACGGCCTCCACTCGCCGGCCACGCCTACTGCGAGCATTACAATACAAAACCCTGTCCTCCACCTCAGCCATCTCGCACTCAAGCGACTCCATCGACACCTTTTCCCCCCTGGTCCACGTGACGCCAGCATCATCACTATAAAACGCCAAAGCGTGAGGCCTGACGCAGAGTGGCCAACCACACAACCTACAACGGATGTAATAAACATAAGCTGGAATGATCAGTCTCCCGCTCCTCATCTGAACTCCGTGTCCCGGACCCACGGCAAACGTGGCCCAGCTCTGCACCTCGTCTCCAGCCACGGCGAGGGTTAAATCGCTCGCTCGGCTCCAGCTCAGGCCGTAGTCGCTGCTGGTGACGTAACACAGTCGGGCTTTATTCTTGCCTGTGATGATCTGCCAGCGCTCGGTGGTGTTTCCCAACACGCTGGTGAAAAACAGAAAGATGGTCTGGGAGTTCCTCTCAAAGACTGGACATGGATTCATGGTGCGATGGTCTGGTAGACATGCTGAAGAAAGAGTCTGGCTAGGAGACCACTAAAACACAAACAATGCTTTCAGTGATCGGATGCCGTCAAATTATTGGATAGATCTAGACCTGGGGTCACCAAGTTAGCTCTTCTAAAATTAGCTCAAATAATGGCTTTTCTTTAGTTTTTTTTTTTTTATTAGTTTTTTCTATTTTTGTTTAAATCACACTTATGCAAGAACTAGAAATGATAAAACATTATTATTTGAAATTTGTATTTTAAAAGTAATATTAATTAAAATAAATTTTAATGAATAATTCACGCTGGAGTTGGGCTTGTGCAGGGAGTTTCTTAAAAATGTTTTGAAATTCTGCTGCGGTACATTGTAATTTCCCCGGACCGTTGTAAAAGTGATCATTTGAAAATGTTCAATTTGAAAAACACTGGAACTTGAAAATATGAAAATTAAGTGTTGCATATTGATATTAATTTTTCCCATCTATTTACATTGTTGATATTTTTATGAGAAATCATTAACATGATCAGTGTCTTCACATATAGCTAAATACCATTAATAATTAATAATAACAACATATAATTTAAGCTAAATTGCAGGTGGCGCAGTGGGTAGCGCTGTTGCCTCACAGCAAGAAGGTTCCGATTGTGACTCGAGGTGTGAATTCGAGTTTGCATGTTCTCCCCGTGCTTGCGTGGGTTTCCTCCGGGTGCTCCGGTTTACCCCACAGTCCGAAAAAAAAAAAACATGTGCTTCAAGTTAATCTGGTTGTGTGTGTGTGTGTGTGAATGTTGTTGTGTTTCTGTAAGGCGTCCTTGAGTGTCTAGAAAGGTGCCAATAAATAAAAAATCGAATGCATTATTATTATTATTATTGTACATACAATTAAAAATTATATAAATACAGTTTACAGTACGCTATAGTTGAACAATGAATTGTTAAATGATCCTTCAAGATTCGTGAGATCATAAAGCTAAATACCATTAGTTATTATTAATAATAACAACAACAACAACAACAACATATAATTCAAGCTAAATTGAGCAAATTGGCTATTTCAGAAGTATGTGTGAAACTTGTTTATTTTATAGGCATGCAAACACACATACGCGCACGCACGCACGCAGATAAAGGGACTGACATACAGACAGTCAGACAGACAGACAGACAGACAGACAGATCATCCAACGCATGGATGAATATATGTACGGGTGCATCACCTCTATTGATCCATTCATGAAAGATCCGCGCCTCATTACCAAAACTTCCGCGTCACAGTCACGTGGTGTCCTGCGCTCCTCAGCAAAAGCAAGGAATATTTGCGCCTCGCTGACGTAAAGAAGCGCAGGTATTCTGTATGTTTTACCCTTATCCTCCGTTTTGAATAACACAGTCCGCGCAAGCCGAGTTAGGAGAGGATCCGTTTCGCAATCTGTCGCCATGTCAGTCCTATTTACATAAAGACAAAATAAAAACCCCGATGCATACGACACGTTTTAATCATGCAAAGTCAGCGTTGATAGGGTATTAATGTTTACATGAATGATTTACGCGTGCTCACCTACTTCCAATATCAGCAAAATATCTGCAGAAACGCCGCTTCCTCCAGCTGAAACAACCGCACGTTCCGACTTCCGAGTCCGTTACCGTAACAACCCTCGATCGTTGTCTGTGCGCGTGTATACAATGTTTTACGTTAAATCCGAAGAACTCTAAATTAAAAATAATAATGTTTAAAAAGAAACAAGACGTTTCCGACACATTCGGAATAAAAGTAGAGAGACCCTTCTCTTCAAATCAACATTTGCACAACACTCCGGGGTGACGTTTCTGTGTTGCTGTACAACTTGGTATTTATCACGTGACATTTAAAATACCCAAGTGCTTGGGGACTAAGCATCAGAGAGATTGAAGGTCAGAGGTCATTTAACACATGTTAATAATTGGCAACAATGTCGAACATCGAAATTGTATAATTGAAAGACTTTATTTCATAGATTCTTGTCTTCTAGAAGACGTATCGTGTGTGTGTGTGTGTGTGTGTGTGCGCGTGCATGCGTGCGTGCGTGTGTGTGTGTGTGTGTGTGTGTGTGTGTGTGTGTGTGTGTGTGCGGCTGTGCAGCAAGTGTGAACCATATGGATTCGCTTCGAGATCTTTAAAAATTTAAATCTCGACAAATATTAGAGCTTTCGCATTATTATCAGTTAGATGCGAGTTTGTTGATTGAAATCTTTTTAATTAACTTCTGGTCCTTCAACTGTACTGTTGCAAAGCTGATGAAGACGTTTAGTTATGGATATTGTGATCACAATGATAATATACATCAAAAGAATAACAACAGCAGCAATAATTTATTATGACAAATTATAATGATTATATTATTATTAATAGTAATAATAATAATAATTATTATTATTGTTATAATTATTAGTGTTGTTGTTGTTGTTGTTGTTATTGTTGTTGTTGTTTATGTCGTTTTATTGTTATTATTATTATTATTATTATTATTATTATTATTTTTCAATCATCAAGTTCTTTGCCATCGACACCAGAGCACAAAATTATTAGTAAATGGCGTTCACAACACACATCAATTACTCAAGTTCGCCTTAGTTTATTGTCCTGTAGGCGGCGCTTTAGATGTTTAGACGTTTACAAGCGACACAGAAACTCCCACATTTTCTGTTTTAGATATGAAGTGCGAAGTCGTCTGAGAATAAAACCACGCGCATTGTTTGTGAAATACGAGGTATCTGATATAAAAAACAATGACCAGCCAGAAATATATTTTAGCTTTTTTCACTTTGCACATTTTGGCTCAGGGAGAAGAAGCGGAGGCTGTGAGACTCGGGAAAGGTGAGGAAACGCATTTAGTAAAAAACGTTTCGATGGCTCCGACTGTGATTTTCGCGATAATACAACCTTTTAAGTCTCGTCAAATATTGTTGTAACTTAAATGAAAAACTAGTAAATGTATTTTGTTTTTAGCTTCGTAAATATATATTATTTTTCATAAGCAACCTGTGCTAATTTCACATGTCTCTGTGAATGTTTTTTCATTCTTTACTGTTATTTTAGCATAAAAAGACTGAAGGAAAAAAATGATCGAGGTTGTTGTTTCTCTGCACAATAATCCACCTGTTGTAAAAAAAAAATGCCTTTGTTTTGTAGTGTCTGGCATCAGTTGTTCTTTTAAGGATAAGTCCTACAGGCCAGGGGAAAGCTGGCATCCTTATCTCGAGCCCTTTGGATTCATGTTCTGCATGCGCTGTGTTTGCGCCGAAGTATGTACAGTATTTACATTAAACAGTGTAATTATTCATCAAATGTTATGAATTCATTGATAAAGTGTTCTGTCTGTCTGTTCGTTTATGTCTAATTGGTGTGTGTGTGTGATTGTTGGGTGTCCTGTAAGGCGACCTTTAGTGTCTAGAAAGGCGCCAATAAATATTTGTTTATAAACTTTTAATATAATTTTTATATAAAAACATGTTTGTTATTTTTAACTTTGTATTATTTATTATTATTATTTTAATTTATAACTTTTTGTATTTTAATGTTATTTTTTATTATTTTTATATAAACAATTATATAAAAAATAAAGGCGCCAATAAATAAAAAATTGAATGAATGAATGAATGGATAATTGTCCTAATATGTGTTCTTGTTCGTCCATCTATTCGTCTGTCCGTCCGTTCATTTATGTCTAATTGTTCGTGTTTATGTCTTTCTGTTCGTCAGTCCATCCATCCATCCATGCACATATGTTGTGTAATATCTGTACCTTCTGTCACATGAGTGTGATCCTGACATCTGCTTTCATCTTAACCTTGTAACTACTTGAAGTCTGGTCATGTGAAATGCAACACCATCAAATGCCCAGTGCTGCGCTGTGAAAACCCAGTGACTAGTTCCCAGCAGTGCTGTCCTCGCTGTGCAGGTAAACCACCACACGCTAACATATTCCTTGATATGCATCTATCTGGCACATGTGAATGTTTATGAGAACCTTGGAGTTTTTTTTAAATGGCAGATGAACACAGAACTCCTGCAGGTTTGCGGGCGCCTATTAAAACCTGCAGATACAATGGAAGTGTTTACCAAGCAGGAGAAACTTTTACCAACCACCACCTTTTCCCATCCCGGCAGTCTAACCAGTGTGTGATGTGCACTTGCTCTGTAAGTCATGACATTCTTCCGTTTAGTCTGAATTTTGGTTCCCCTTTACTATTCAATATTACAACCATAAATTATTTATTTCTAATTGATGTTATAATTTTGCTAATATACATTATTAAATGTATTACATATATATTTTTAGATTATTTTTTTATTAATGTCACACACACACACACACACACACACACAAATACTGTAATGTTGTACAAAAATAAAAACAATGCAACATGACAAAAAAATTTGCTTAAAGATACATTATATTCTTTAAATGTGATATTTATTTTACCTTATGCTTGTATGTAATTTAGTGGAGTAGATTTATATGAACAATATATACATGTATTACAGTCCCCTTTAAAGCTGAAAGAAAGAAAAAATAAATAAATAAACAAAAGTACAGTAATCATTTATATTATGTTACATTTTTCATATAGTTGAATTTATATTTCATTGCAGAGCTAAATCAAATAATTATGAGGAATGGCTAATTATTGTTCACTATTACAATCCCAATTCATTGATCCATGGATGCGCTTTGAGACAGTTGTAACTGTGAAAGGCGCCTTACAAATGCACTGAACTTGAACTTACATTTGATATACCTATTTACAAATATGACCTAATAGTTAAGTTTTGCTTTGTGCTTAATTTTATTTTTAAAGAATGGAAATATATTTTGCGGCCTGAAAACATGTCAGCCTATCACCTGCTCTTCACCGGCTTCAGTTTCAGACACGTGCTGCTTGGTGTGTAAAGGTCAGTGTATAATTTCCGAAAATATTAAAATACCTGTATGTAAAAACAAGTAGTGTACAACAGTTAGATTCCAAAATAAATAGCTACTTCTGTGTCTCCATCAACAGAAGTTTCATCTGACGTCCATTCGCCAGCGGTTGGGGATGGAGGGCAACAGCTGAACAGAGGAGTTGTATGTGCTTTACTCACTCTGGACTTTTTTGCAATGCAATTGTAATTTCATTTCATTTTATTTTTTTGTTTGTTCTTTTTTTTGTAGTGGTAATGTTAAACATATTCCACCTTAAGAACAGGAGTAGGAAGAAGACCATGTCTTATTTACTCCTACCCCATTCTTGTCACAACTAACATAACAACCACAGATGGCAATTTCTACACTAACAAAACCAAACGCTAATTCATCTTCCATCTTTGCGTCCTAATCAACAAGAGGCATTCAGTGGACCAGTGTTCCTCGGAGCAGGTCCGTGGACGCTCCACCAGGCTGACATCAGCTCTCAGACCTTCTCTCAAAGGCCTGAACCTCCAGAACCTTCATCACAGAGGTGCTGCAGAAACCACAGTTAAGATCCTCCTACAGCGCAAACACCAGAGAGGTGAGAGGAACGTCCTTCTCCAGGTCACGTCCCGTCACACTAACGTCTGATGTCCTCTCAGCTTGTGTGTACAGCGGCAAGACCTACTCGCACGGTGACGTCTGGCACCCGGTTCTGGGGAAGGTCTTGGACTGCATCCTGTGCACCTGCAGGGACGGATCTCAGGAATGTCGGCGCATCACGTGTCCTAACCAGTACCCGTGCAAACACCCCGTGAAGGCCGAGGGGAAATGCTGTCGGATTTGTCCAGGTGGAAGTGTCCGACCTTTCCAGAATCTTTCTCTCTGCTGTTGGTTTTCTGTAAGGAGATGAGTTTAATACGTTTGTTTGCAGTAGGGGTGTAAAGTACTTGAGGGCATTTTAGGAATTTTTGTACAATTTGTAAATATACAACATATAGATAGATTAGATAGATAGATAGATAGATAGATAGATAGATAGATAGATAGATAGATAGATAGATAGATAGATAGATAGATAGATAGATAGATAGATAGATAGATAGATAGATAGATAGATAGATAGATAGATAGATAGATAGATAGATAGATAGATAGATAGATAGATCAATCAAATATATAAAACAATTTATTAAAAAAAATTAAAAGCAAATTTCTAAAAGTCTTTAGACATTGAAATATTGAGCATAGTGCTTGTACTTTATTGATTTGCGTGAATTTAAAAGTTGCTTATATTTTTGATACTCAGTACAAGTACAAAGTAGCTTGTAGTACAAAATACTAATAAGTAATAGAACATTTACAAAATGTAAAAAAAAAAAGGGTACTCAAGTACTTTACGCATCTGGTTTGCAGAGTTCAAGTCCGAGAACAACAGGTCGGATTGTTTCCTCGGTCCGGGCGGCCACAATCTCCTGGTGTATAGAGTCCAACCGTCAAGCTCCGAAAAGTCTGAGGAGAAAGTGAGGACAATTGCCATCGAGCGACAGGGAGCTGCTGAGGTGGAGGTGCAAGTGTGGAAAAGCGTTGAAGGTTTGCGTAATCGTTTAACTGTTTAATATGTTCACAAAATTAACAATTAAGCACGGAATATTTTTGTTGCTCTACCATGATGTGCAGAATTGTCCATTAAATCTTCACAGCTTTCATTTATTTATTTTAATTTATAGAGTGTTAATACATGAAATAAACTATTTTCTAATGGCCGCATTATTTATATGGATTTATCGCAGTTGTTGCATTTCAACGCCTGAAATATTACGACACATACATTTATTATACATTTGTTTAAAATGTAAAAAACTGTAAAAAAAGAAAAAATGACAAACTATACTGTTTATATTTTTTTATTACTAGATTTTTAACTACTAAATTGGCCAAGCATCATCTTAACAGATTTAACACAATATATGAGAGAAGACAGAATGGTACAGAGATTTACATTGCATACTGTAATTACAGGAAACTGTAAAATGCAGCAAGTCGCTTTTAGTGAAGTGGCCAGATTTTGAAGCACTGTAAATCCAACGTAGATTCTCATCGTATAATCCTTAAATCCTGTATAATCGCATCTTTTATTGCAGGTGTATTGCATCTGATGGAAACGAGGGATGTTCAGAAGAAAGACGTCATAGAGCATCCGGAAAAATACCTCTTACTCGCCACATTACCTGAAGGTGCGCTTGAAAAATCTCACTAATCTGCATTCAGATTATTTGGATATTTGTAGGATTTTATGCATGTGTTGAGCGGCTATTAGGAATGTCAAATGTGTTTCAAATTGAAGAGTTTTGAAAAAAAAAAACTACATTTTGACAAAACAAGCGTGTTTATAGAAGAATACAGAAAAACGTAAATCTGTAAATATTAACTCTGAAACTGAGTAGTGTGTAGATTTCTGTATTCAAAACCTTGCCTGAATCTATATTCTTTCATCTCAGACATTTGGAGAAAGTTTAAAGAAGAAGAGGACAAGAAGGATTTCAGAAAGAAAAGAAGCTGTGAAGATGGAATCAAGGAAGTAGTGAAGTATTTAAACCCCGAGCAGCTGGACAGTCTTTGCGCTTAGTCTCCTCCTGATCCGAACACTGTGCCATCTTGTTTTATTGCTCTCTCTCTCTCTCTCACACACACACACACACACACACACACACACACACAGACAGACAGTGCAAAACCAGATGCTGGCAGCAGGTAGTCTAAAGATGCAGTTTATTACTATGACTCAGTTTTAGCGCGAATCTTTATGAGTTTGACATCCCTGAATTCCTTGTGAGCCCTTGGATTTTTTCTTCCATTAGTCAAAAATACTTGACAAAACTTTTGTCAAGATAAGGACAATTTAATCATGAAATAAAATGGTGTAATTATTTCCAGTGCCCAATGTAAATACAGTAAGAGGAGAAAACTACAGACTGAAGTATTAGTTTATTCGCCGATTACTTCTGTTCTATTCATGTGTGGAAAATTACTATTTATTGTACAATTTCCCATGTAGCATTTTCCTGTGCACAAGTAATATGAAAAAAATGTATATTTCGATAAACTTTTAACCTTTTCATCTGAAGAATAACCAGAATGAAAAGCACTTTTTGGGTTTTGTGTTTATTTATACAAACCATGTAAAAATAATATTGTACATATAGACACCATAAACCAAGACACACTTCTAAACTTAAAATGTTTCATTATATATATTTTTGTATAATGATTCTTGTATCTGGGTTTGTTATATAATTAATTTTTCTGCTGTTAATGTAGTTGCAATTACTTTATGAAATTTAAATAAAATATCTGTTATAGGAACAAGAAACGCTAGAAAAATAGATTTAATTTAAAAATATAATCAATTCAGTATTTAACTAAAAAAATAATAATTTTTTATTTAACTTTATTTAGGCTTTTTTATTTTGTTAACATATTTTCTCAATTCACTCATTGGTTAAACACTTAACATTTTTTTGTTTTGAATAGAAAATGGAAAAAGAAATTATTTTTTTATTAATTTTTTAATTGTAATAATATATTTTCTGAATTCACACATTCACAAAACCTTTTTTAAAATTAATTGATTTAATAAAAAACTGATTACTGTATGTCTAAAAGCATGTGTAGATTATGTAGATTTTTTTTTTATTAAACTTGTTCAATACAGTTTAACATTTGAATATTACCATCTATCGGGATTTATTGGCACAAAAAAAAACAATGGAAATAGAGTTTACCAATTGAATAACAACTACATCGAAAAGACTGTTGAAAAATACACAATGTATTTTGTGTATGACTTTCTAGCAGTTTCAAGTTCAACTTCAACTATAAGTTTCAACTATATACTGTACGTGCCAGCAAAAATGATAATGAATTATCAGAAATGATCCTTAAAAGTTTAGCTTTTTAAGTCAACCTAAATGAGACAAAGTTCTTCCCAGATAAAAGCATAAAAAGTCAGAGCTCTTCGACGACACCGATGTTGAGCTTCGACGAAATGCAGATGTCTTCTGTCCTGCCATCACCACGACGCAGTCAGACCCGGACTGGGCCGACGTGACTAATACCCCCCCAGTCCAGATCCCCAATGCCCACTTTCCCCTCCAGTCACAAAGGGTGATTGTGCAGGCCTCACACAAACTGCCAGACGGCGCTGCTCATCTCTCGCTGAAGGCCTGACAAAATATTTTGAAACAGAAGCCCCTCAGTTGCGAAGCTTAATAGTCACACAAAGAAGCTGTGAATTGTTTCCGCCGGCTGTCGGATCTCACAGTTTCGGGCAATTTGTTTCCCTTTGAACCTCTTGGAGGCATTTCACTCCGCACTCATGTCCTTCCCTTGTGTATGTTAGTTTAAGGCAGTGGTCTGATGTCGGGTTCCACCATTGTTTCCCGACGCGGAGCCTTTGTGATGACAAGAACGTGACGCATATTCACGCCTTGGTAATTCGCTCCCTATTGTTGGTGATTTGATGGAGTCTGAAAAGTTTTCGGCCACCTGGGGTTGTGCGCTCGCTTCTGGGGCGCAAATGTGATGTTGAACAAGGCAATGCTGGCACCTACTTTTCATTTTTGGACTAATGGTTATGAATTCCCACAGAAAGCATTCAGCCACGCATTCTTAGTCTTGGCTCGGGCGCTGCGAACAGCTGGTGGCAGTCGCTGGGAATAAATCAGGTGAATGGGTCAGTTCTCTGTGTGAGCTTTCCTGCTCGGCTTCACTTCCGATTGTTGAAGGGTGAGTGTACACGGAGTCGCACTTTGCGTCGGTGTGTAGAAGCTGGGGAATCATGTGGCAGAGTGGATGAATTCATCTACGATTGGAAAATAAAATTGTAATTTCTGGCAAGAGAGGAAACAAACGTGACCAAATATATGTATGTGCGTATATAAGTGCTGTCAAAGTTAACGCGTTAACATAGACAAAAGACGTCAATAGACAAAAGACAAAACATTGCAAATTAAACAAAAATTATACTAAATATTTTTACAGTATTTAAACTTATTTATTTAGTGTTGAGTCGTGTTGTAGAAATGTTTTCATGAAACTGTTTTATGACTATGCGGGTACGTGGAATTACATGTGTTCATCAGCTTTTATACTCGTGATTTTCTAGATAAAATTCTTCATTTTATTTTGGTATGATTGTCTAATTAACACTG
>MU204205.1:4061358-4084853 GCA_017309775.1 Paedocypris sp. Pulau Singkep
AACAAAAATTATACTAAATATTTTTACAGTATTTAAACTTATTTATTTAGTGTTGAGTCGTGTTGTAGAAATGTTTTCATGAAACTGTTTTATGACTATGCGGGTACGTGGAATTACATGTGTTCATCAGCTTTTATACTCGTGATTTTCTAGATAAAATTCTTCATTTTATTTTGGTATGATTGTCTAATTAACACTGTTAAAATGTGCATTCTAAGACAGATATAACTATCAGTTTTTACTTCCCGAGGTGGCCAGAACATGACATAATTGTATAACACGCATGCACATTGCCCGAAGTAGGAAATTCTTACGTGTGTGAAATATTTTAAAAGGGACAGTGAAAGGGAAACAGGGTTCGGGTAATTCGTATTTAAATAATGAAAATGTTCAGGTGACTTGTGCCTTTAAAACAAATTAAGCATAAGACATTTACATTTTTGTCAATTTTATTTTAAAGTATTAAATTATTTAGAATAAATTGTGGCAAATAAAGAATACATAATTTGATTTATTAAGTACAGATTAAACACCATATCATCCTCGGCCTTTTGTCCCAGCCATTTTGACATTTCTCTCACTCAAAGAATCAATGTATTATGAAAATTGAAACTCTCATCCAATGTATTTTTCCAGCTGGAACCAATCAAAGCTAGTCTGGGACTGAAGGTTGGACACACCTGGATTGGTGTCCAGCCAATCAGAGAGCAGAACACACACTTTTGCTTAACACTTTTGTCTCTGATGTGTTCTTCTTGCTTTCAATAATTCAATGGAACAGAAACTAGGTAAAAACAAATAAAACAAATATTACCTAACCAAAAGACAAGTAAAAATTCCAATTCTGTAGAGCCACTAATTGTGTGAAAACAGATCCCATGTTTAAAACGTTTGAACTTCACATGAAGGATGGATGTCATATGGCGGTTGTGCTAATGCGACTTGGTGATGAACGTTGAGGTGAAGCGTCTGACATATAATCAAGACTTGAAGTGAAGCCAGATTAGCACAGGGATTGTGTTCTACCGCATTTATTGACTTTTGAAAGACCACCTTTAGTAATAAGTTGAAGCAAAACTATTTTCAATCCCAGAACAAGATTTTCCTGTTTTAATCAGCCAAAAACATCATTGTGTCCGGCGTGGAACAGAACAATCTGCTTTCAATCTCTACACAGCGATTTGTTTCAAGAAGCTGTGCATGAGAAGAGCGGGGGTGTGAAAAATAAATCCCCGCCGAATGTTGAAATGATTGGTGTTTGATGTGTTTTTTGGCAATAATCTACAAAGCGAAAGTTCTAGACCCCCAAGGCCTTTGCTCACTTTACAGGGTCTTTACAGATGCGGATTCGCCGTTCATTGTTTTAAACGTTAACAAGCAACTATTAAAAAAAAAAACCTCAAAAGGAGCTTAAAAAGCGTCTAAAAATGACCCAAGTGTGTTAAATATCTCCAGTTGCTCAGTTTAACCCTCCTATTATGTTCGGGTCAAATTGACCTGTGGTAAAAGTTTAGAAATAAAACAAAATACTCAAGTATTCTTTCACTTTATCAAGTATTTATTTCACTTATCTTGCAAAAATACATTTTTGTAACGACCGATACATGTTTTTGTTACAAAGTGTTCGGGTCAATTTGACCCTTCAGACAAAATGGAAGCTAAAAAGAGTCAGAAACATCCAAAATGTGTGTCTTTGCAACAATGAGACATAATACACCACTGTCTCACACTCTCCCTCTCTCTCACACACACACACACACACACACACACACACACACACACACACAGTATATTTGCAATATAAACATGTAGCACGGTGTTACATATACGTGAACTGAATCATTATATTTTTTGTATGATGATTACACCAAATAAGACAAGCAGGAGTTTTAAAGTGAAAAAACACTTTTTAAAACTTTTTAAAACTTTGAAAACGGGCCAATTTGACCCGAACACAATAGGAGGGTTAATCATTGTTCAGACAATAATCTTTAAAGGCCCCAAACTCTAGAATGTCCAGACTAATACTATTCAAGATTAAGACAAAAAATCAGTCTAAACTGAAAACCCATCTTTACAGTAAAGCATAAAAAACTATAGAACATATTTAGAACAGAGTGAATCGCATAGAAAGGATAATTAAACTAGAGGCAGATTTGACTTGTTCTCTACAGGCTTGCCTGGGTTTCCTCCAGCTCTCTGGTTCAGAGAATTTGAGGTCTGCTACATTTCTAGTAGGTCTACATCAGTGTGTGTGGGTGTGTGATTCTGATTGGTTGGCCATAAAATGCAACAACAAGTCATGCCATTAAATAAACATTGTCCAGGTTGTCTTTAATAAAATAAAGATTTGTTTCATCATAGTTTGTGTGCCTTCAGCAGTCCAGAAAAGTGCAGTCACACTAGCACTAAAGCCTAAGCACTAAAACAATATTTAATGGCTTTACAAATTGCCAGAGGCAAGTTTGAATTTAATAATGTGGGCTCAGTGATTTTCTAAATACATATTTTTCCCCCCCCGAATGGATGAAAATGCATTCCACATTTGAGGGTCTATGCACAAGCAGTGTAATTCAAATCATACGGTGTCCAGTAGTCTTTAATGGACAAACGTAAAGAAACGGTAAAAATAGTACAGAGTTAGAAAACAGGAGCAGCACAGTGGGCAGCACTTGAGCACGTTTGAGACTTTCAGTTTTTTTTTCCAGGTCTCCCATTTTCCAAAAACAAGCATTCGATAGAATTGGCGTTTGAAAAACTGTAAAATGTGCGTATCAATGTGTGTCCAGCTCTGATTGGTCTGCCACAAATATAGGGGGCGGGTCACACCTACAGGCCCAATAGGACCCTGTGACCCAAAAGAGGAAAAGCAGTTTTGTTTGTGGAAAAGCAAAAATGTTTAAATGCACAACCAGGAATCGTAAGGAGATAAATACTATCTTATTACAGCATTCCTAATACTGTACAAGTAATGTTTTTTAAATCTAATTAAAAATTTCAGTGCAGCTTAAACAGGTAAATAGTAATTTCAGGGATAAATTGTGCTCATATTAATAATATTAATGTGTATATAACTACTATCAGTAATGTGTGTTTTTTTTTAATAAACAATCACTAAAAACAGGACAGTGTGCAAGCATAAAACACAAGGGCCTGTGAGATCTTTAGCTAAAATAAAAAAGAAGGCTGGAGTTCATGGAGGGAATGACAACTTGGCACTGAAAGCTCCATTTTATGCCTGTAGCGAGAAATAAAAGGATCAGAAAACTGTTTTGGAGTGAATTTGAAGTGCTTTTCAAAGGCGATGCCATTCAATAGTGTTTCTTTTCAGTACATCCAATACAGCACCACATTCCGCAAAATAAGAAGACAACCCCAAAAGTCCAAACTAAAGCTACACGGAACAACTTCATGGAACATTCCAGACACATTTAATGTTTTTTTTTCTTTATAAGAAAAACAAAAATGGAGAATGTATTTGATTTATTATCTGCAAAGCTTCTAACGGTAGAAAAAGGCAAAGTTGTCTTAAATATTCTGCTTGGCAAATGGATAAAACTTCAACAATCTGAAACTCTGAAGCATTGCCGGTCACAAGCGCACACACACACACACACACACACACACACACACACACACACACACACACACACACACACACATCCATTTACAGTTTCTATTAAAACAAACAGATGTTAACATTTTACAGATGTCCAGGACTAGAACTGAAATCCAGCATGTGACGCTGGGTTTGGTGATTTACTCAGAGTAAAGTAGCTGAAGACCTAGAGCTATGATGGTTTAGACTAATACGCGATTCTGGAAAAAAAAAAGATCCCATGTTGCTTCTTCTGAAGTTACAGACACATTTTATTACAGAGTGTGAAGCGCCAAAAAGATGATGTGCAACAGAAGTCCAGAACTGCGAGTCTTCTGAGGCCAGTAGCTCTGTGTGAAAAAATAAATAAATAAATGTGAAAATATGAAAATCGTGACAATCCAATCATTGCGTATTAAAGTTAAGCTCACTTAAAATGACTTATTTTTTTAAATTAGTTTTTTTTTTTGTTGAAATTGAAATATATATTATAGTATATGTATACCTTTTAAAATGTAATTGTAAAATTATAAATCACAAAGTGAATCTAGGGCTGTCAAAATTAGCGTGTTAACGCATGCGATTCGTTTTAAATACAGTATTTAAACGAGGGTTTATTTAGTGATGAGTTTACATTAATTTTTTACATTAGTTTTACATTAATTTACATTTTACACTAGTAATAAATGATTGCTAGTAATTTGGTCAGGAGAAGTGTGATTAGTTATAAAAAATAATCGTTTGACAGCCTAGTTTTTCTTAATGACCATAATATCACTGCACTATTAGTATAGCTATTATAAATCCTGAATATTCATGTAATCATTTGTACTTTTCCCACTGGGTTTAATAAATTCTGTCTGTCTCAGTTTGTGTTTCGGCAAAATTCCAAAAAGCCATTGTCGGTGAAAACTACCTATTTGACAGATGCCTAAATTCATTTCTTCTGGAAGAATCCCATGATTGAAGACTGTTTAGTGGTTTTGTTAGCAGCAGAAATCTTCTTCAGACTCTTTTTCTCCTCTACTTTTTTTCCACCAGATGGCTTGAGTGAGCTTGAGTGTTTCGCTTCAATTTTGGGTTCAGGTTCCTCTTCGCTCTCAGTGTAGGACTCGCTCACGTAGCCTTTCTCCGTCACTGCAAACACACAGTCCGTAAATTACTATCATCAGACTCACTAATTTAATCAAAGCGTCAACTTTGGCACATTTATATGTGTTAAAACCCAAGAGCATCTCCAGTTTCTAAAAAGCAATCAATGTGACTTGACTTACCAAAGGAACCATCTTCATCAAGAAACGTTTTAGACTTTAAAACGCGCCTCCTCTTCCTCCTCTTAATCTCCTGAGAACAACAAAAACGATTCTCTAAAAAGCCATTTATTGAAATATTAAAATGGAAAAAACTTCTTGATACGTACATCATGACGTGAAACAGACTCCTGCTTCTTTTGATTTTTGGGGCTGGGAATCTGAACATCACATGTCGGCGGCGAATCAGGAACCACTGGGAAAAAATTGCATATAAAATGAATACGGGTTTATGCATTTAATATAATATAATGTTGATTGTGTATAGTTTATTGCAACAAACATTTCCATGACTTTTTAACGTTTTAATACAGATTTATCTTTCCAGAGGATGAACTGATTTCACTATTTCCCCCCCCTCAATTCTGGATCACAGACTCCCTCATCTGGCCTGATTTAAAACTACAAATCCAAAGCAAGAGTCTCATTTTCTTTCCACAGAGTTTTCCTACTTTCTTCATCACTGCTGTCAGGCTGTGGCTTCTTAATACGACGCCTCTTCTTCTGCTGACTCTCTATTTTCTCATCGTCACTCTCCAAAACCTCAGGCCGTTTGGTTTTACTGTAAGAGAAACGTCCATCAGAAATTATTTGTATGGATTCCACATGCAACTATAAAGGCAATGTAAATAATCTCACTTGGTGTCTTTTGATTGGCCCTTCGGTGATTTCTCAGGCCGTTCCTCAGTGTCGACTCCAGATTTTTTCGACGTCTGCAACGATTTCTCCATTGATGATGAAATGGAGGAATCTTTCTCATCTTTAATGCTTGTGTTGGTTTTTTCATCACTTTTTTCTGCATGTTACATGATTTTTTTTTTCAGTTACGGGTAAAATACGTACAGTCATGGTAAACAGTGGCACCGAAAAAAGAAATACTCACTTTGCGACGTCTTCCCAAAAAAATTACTGGAGGCTGGTTTGGCTTTTGATGCTTCGATCTAAAATATATGAAACTAAATTACAAACCTCTGGCCACCATGAACAACAGAGTTTTTTTATTTACCTCAGAAGAATTCCTATTCTGCTCTGTTTTTACATCCTTGGTGGATTCTTGGCTCTTAGCAGTAGTTTTGCTGGCAAACATTCCCATGATGCCCGCTGGTTGCTTGGCAGCGTGTTTGGGCGCAGAAGAAGTGCTTGGATTCAAGGTTGGCTTAGTGAGTTCCTTCTCGGGAAGGTTTGACGCCGTCGACTCCCGACTCTTCTCCAGCTCAGCAGATGACATGGGTACGGCTGCAGAACAACGTATAGCGCTGTACCTGAGCAAAAGTAGTTGTGCTAGTAACAAAAAGTTCAACAGCACACACACACAAGCCGGAAATGTAATGAGTAGGATAGCTAAAGATGCTCCAACAGACACTTACTTGTTGCAGTCTTTCAAGTTCTCCTTCACAGCCTCATAATCCGTACTGTACAGCGGAGAACTATCCTTCAGCTCCGCTCTCTGCACACTGTACACATGCACACTGACCGTCATATCCATCATGGCTTTAGCAGCTGATAGGAAGCAGAAACAGAAGGTGAGATGGTTTACAACCGGAAGAACGCTTATGAATTTAGAATAGGTATTTTTCACTTGATCATCAAACGTAACGTGAATTACAAATCAGCAAGTTCACCTTCTAGCTTGTCCTCACGCACGACGGACACCTTATGACACTATAAATAGAGAAACATTAAATCAGATTAATATAACATTATAAAGCCCATACAACGTTTTTGATTCATGATTTTTATGACATTTAAGCATGATTTATCGTTTTCCGTCCTTACCGCGCTACCGTTCTTCACACATCTGCCAGATACGAGATAGGTTGCGTGAAGAGGAGTTCCTAATCCTTCCTTGCGTTTCTGATCCAAATAATGGAAGAGCATCCTGTGACAACATCAAATGTTAAGCAAGAAAATTCATTAATTTGGTACGGCTGAGACAAACTAATTTTTGCTCTCCATTCAAAATTGTTTGCCGAGTGCCATTAACAATGAATAGTCGGTTTTTGGCAGTTTCAACAGGATAACGGTTGGCTTTTATGCTCAATATGGCCTTCCCTGGTTTTTTTTTTTTTTTTAGCTAATTTGAAACACTCGTGATGAACTAATTTGGCCCCTCACATTTCAAAAACCATAATGTATTGATTATAATTAATAACTACAATAAAAAACTTACTGTTTTGCTGTGTTTACGTGGACACCAAGAGTTAAACTGAGCCATTTGTATGTGACCTGCAAAATAAATTCATAAACATTGCAGATCATTTATTTAAATTTCTATTTTTCTTTTAGGTCTCTAGTTTTAATGCAGAGATGGACTTGGACATTTCTCTTTGGGTGCTGTCAAACGTAACTTTCCATTTGAGTTTGAAAAAAACGCATGTTCGTGAACCTAATGCATTTCATTCCGGCTGCGTCTTATTGCACGTTACCTAAAACTGTACATTCGCCAAACACGAGAACCATGCAAACGTAAAAACAACTTACGATTTTGTTTTGATCGTTGACGAACTCGTCGATATTGTCTAAATAGAGTTCATCCATCTTCAGAATGACTTAGACCAGCAGCTACTGATGAAAGTCTTGGAGCGCGGGAACGCTTGTAGTATTTACTTCCGGTCATGTGAGAAACACGTCACATCTCGAGCTGAACAGAATTTTATTCTAGTTAGTACATTCGCGCTCGCTCCAGAACAAAGTGTTACTATTCGCAAACAAAAAAATATATTTTTTTGAATATTTAATATATTTGTATTTAATTCAATAAAAGTGTTTATAAATATAACTATCACGTGGTGGCTTTGCAAATCGTTTTTAAATACTGCATAACTTTCTTTTTCAAATGTCAAAGTTTAACAATTTGTTTCGATCAGCTGATGTTAATAACAAGTAATAATATATTCATAAAATCTTGAATACATCCGCTTTCTTTTATCACACACACACACACACACACACACACACACACACACACACACGCACACACACACACACACACACACACACACACGCACACGCTCACATGTGATTTTTTGCATGTAAAATGTAGCTGTTGTTTTTCTTGAAACAAAGCAAAAATACATCAGAAACACAATGATTTATATTTTTATTTGTTCAATAATTTATTCATAATTATGCAAAAGCAGTAGTATTTTTAATAGATTTTCTTTCCTCCAGCTTAATGAAAATCCTCTTTGTAAAAGTTCACTTACAGTTTTTTCTGATTGCCTAGGCACATTTTTTGTAACTATTGGCTATTTTTGCAAAACTCTACACACAAATAACAAAATCTTTCACCCAATTATAAAAACATTGTAATTCTCTTGCAAAAGCGATCACAGCTAGATTAACTCTTCACACATTCGTAAAAATGGTGTTTTCGTGTCAATCAGAACACACAAGCCATCATCTACTAAGCACACAATGCAACGACTGCACACTGATGGTATAAATACAAAACACATCTGGCTTTTGCTTTCTGTTTTTATGTCAATTTGAGGTCATAATTTTGTCATAGTGTCATGTAAACATGCAAGGATCCAAACTCCAAGTATTGGTGTTTATTCACACTCATCAAAACCAAGAGAAAGTCTGAACACAACTCAGTAATTTCACAAAATAAAAGGGAAAAAAACACAATCACGCTACATTTTAGTCATCTTTCTGGGTCCGGCCAAAAAATTTCCTCCACATTGAATGCTATATCCTTCAATCTAAGTCACCAGGAAAATATTTCCTTGAATGCCGTATCCAGGCCTGACATGATGCCTGGTCAATATCTCCACACGTCTCCTCCACTGCCTGTGAAAGGACTTCCTGTTGATGAGGATGACAGTCGTACACTTTCTAGCAGCAGGGAGAGAAGAACTCCTGGATGGGATTGGAGGAATAGAGAGTACTGAGGGAGGTAGAGTGCCATGGAGGATGGGTGCCTGTAAACCAGTTGTGGACCAACGCAGCTCTATAGAAGCTTACAGTACATTGTCCCACATGATGACATGTTGGGTGTGTTCTGGTCTGTGAACAGTGAGTGTGTCATGTAAGGTGTCAGTGTTGTCTGGGTCTATGGTTGCTTGATGGTGAACAACGCCATTCTGGCGTATAGCTGCACACATTGTTATGTTACCACCACGTTGTCCTGGGACATTGATGATGGCACGGTGTCCAATAATGTTCCTGATACGTCTCCTGGCTTTACTCAGGTTGTAATCGGCCTCATCTACAAAAAGTAGCTCATTTGAAAATGTCCTAATGATGCTTGCCACACTGTAGCGGCTCAAATTGGGCTGAACGTGTTGGCCAGCTTCAGTGAGGGTCACCCCATGGTTGATGACATGGTCCACTATAGTAGCGCTGATGTCATCAGATATTCTATTTCTTACTCTTCTTACCCTTCCTCTTTCCCCTCCTCTGCCTCTTTTTGCTCCTCTTGTCCTCTTCATCTATCTTCCTCTAACCCTCTCACTTCTTCAACTCCACGTCCTCTTGCTCCAACTTCTCCACCTCCACGTCCTCTCCCTCGGCCTCCTCTGATTCTCACTCTTCTCACTTTTACTGCTCCTCTATTGTACTGCACATAGACAGCTTACCTGTGGCTTATGTATATAGTGCTTAGGCTGATTGCAAAGTGAACTAAAAATCTAAAACAGTTTTAACATGTGAAAGTGTGCCAGAAAGTTGACCAAATTGTAATAATGATAGCAATACATGTGTATAATTTTGCTAGGAGTGTGTTGGAAATTTGGTAATTGAGTGTAAGCAGTGAATTGTGTTTAAAGTTCTGCAAAAAGAGTGTTGTGCCGTGAATGTGTGTGTAACAAAATTGCAAACTGAGTGCAAAGCAGTGTTTGTGCTTTTAGATTTGCTAACTCGGTGAGTGGTTTTGCTTCAAGCATTAATAGTTTTAGAAATTGTGCTACAAGAGTCACAATTTGGGTTTAAGCAATCAGAAAAAACTGTAACATCACATGAAAGGTGTTACATAAAAGCAAAGCACATACAGTATACCAATAATGTTCATAGTGAATTGCCAAATAAACATAAATTCTATGAGTGCTGTTTAATTAATGAATGAACTTTGAGACAGTTGTTATGCGCGTTGAGATGTTGTAACTGTGAAAAGAGCCACACAAATGCACTGAACTTGAACTTGCTAAACATACTTAATTTTTCTAATAAAAATATGTGAATCCATTTTCTTCTTTGCAGTTTTATATTTTCACATATTTGTACACTAATGTTAAGTTAAAGTTTGCCATATGCCTGTTTCAATTAGTAAACACTGAAAAAAAGAACAAATCTTAATTGGGAACTGCAGACAGTGTTTCAATCCGGTTCTCAAAGGAAATGTGATACACAGCATCTGCAAAAAAGAGATAAAATAAGTCAACTGAATCATCTTTGTTGAATAATAGACATTGAGAACGCTTTTCCATTTCGCATTTCGTCTTGTTTTAATTTGGCTGCAATAAGAGTACATTTTTCAAGATTGAAGATCGGCCTGACAAAACTTGATAAGGGTTTATTTTATTAAGCCATTTTATATATTTTCAGCAATATTTCGGAAAGCATCAGAAATTGTGTGTTTCCAATGTGTAATTGTGTGTTTGTCTTGAGAGTGGGTCTGCTTTTGTATGTTTTGAGTGCCAATTGTGTGAGTGTGCGTGTGTGTGTGTGTGTGTGTGTGTGTGTCTGAATAGAAAATAGTATTGGAATTATATCAATAGTATGTAAATCACTAAGATTGACATACAGCTTATAATATTTTTTTTACGCGCACACTCATACACATAACACAGAAATATAACAATAAAAAAACATACAAGTTTCCTTTGCCACAGCCAAAAGGTCCAAAGTAGAGTTCGGATGGGAGACACACTCCTTGACGACAAACGCCACTGAGACTCGCACAGCCCCACGGAAAGGACATCGCCTCGCTTTCTTTGCCTTTAACACACACAAAAGTCCATTTAATCACACATAAACACCAGCACACACCAAAAGGACATTAAAAAAGTACTTACAGTGTAGTGCTATGATGACAAGGAGAACCAGGAGAAGAATATTGTGAAGCCTCATGTTGCTCCTCTGGGATGGTCTGGTCTGCCGCTCTGGCTGGATGGTATTATCCGAGACCCTCGAGAAGGAGGAGTGAGTCTCCTAAAGACGCCCTGAATCACAACTGAGCTGACAATATTAAATTATGTCGCAAACTGAAAAGACACATTGTTCTTAATGCAATTTGGTTTAATAGGAAAATACGCGAAGAGACGCATCATGTCACATGCTCCAGGCCGCAGCCACGCCATCTGACCCCAAACACATGCTCGACGTGACGCCGCCAATTTTTCAGGTGTCTTGAAATTTAGTTTCTTTTTAGAGTTTTTTTTTTAGTTTCTAAATTAGTTTTTTTAGTTGTTGCTTAAAAATGCAAGTTTTTTTTTTGTCTCAAAATGCAAGTTTGACCCAGTGGATGGACTGAATTAGACGTACAGTAACTTTTTAGAATCTGTTACAATGATAGATACGAATAAAATGTCAACTGCACTTTTTTTTAACAAGAAACTGCGTTTGAAATTAGAAAGGGCAACAAGCTTTTTATAATTTTTTGCTTTTGATATTATAAATATGGAATTTATTTCCATTATAAATGGTATTTGTTCATTAATTATTGGTGTGTATTTTTTTTTTTTTTTTTTTACAATGTTTGTTTTAGTATGTTATTAAAACAACAAACTTGTTTTAGTTTGTTAACATCTGGAGCTTACAAATCGTGTTTTAGATCTAGATCGGGACTACTTCTTGTTTGGTTGTACGTGCAGTGATTGTACAATGAAACCACAATGAAGTTTGTTCTTTTTGATTTAATGCTCGGATGTTTTTCAAATTGCACACATTTTATAACGTTAAGCACTACAGGCTACTAAACACAAAAATAAAGAAATTATGCACAATAATATAAATGTACAAAAATATAACCAAAGAACGTATTAATTAAAGCAGAAAAAAAATATATATATATTAAACACGTTTCAGATGGTGTGTAGAGAACAAACGTGGCCAGAAGGTGGCAGCAAACTTGTGGTTTCCTTTCCCTTTGAATCGGACCGGAAGCGCCATTCGTTGCTTGAGACGGAGGTAAATCGTCTTTTCCTTTAATCGATGTGTTGGTATGTGTGTAATTTTGACTGTTTCAGCAATAAAAAAAAAGCATAATAACAGTGGGAAACAAATATAAGCCTTTGGAACATTGTGTTAAGCACCACACAAACATATTTAGCAGACGTTTTCATCCAGAGCAGATTAACATCGAATGTATACATCACATTTATTATCACACATTTAAATATTGCACAAATCAATCATTAATGACAGAGATTACAAATCTTCCCATCTTTGATAATGGGACACAATTCCGTCACAAAGCAAATTTTCAACTTTCGTTTGGAAGTTGTAAAATATTCCGGCCTATTTTCTCAGAAGAACATGAGGTAAAAACTCTCTTGCGCACTGCTCTGATGTTGAGTCCGTAGATCAGAGGGTTAAAAACCGGAGGCACAATTACTAATTCCAGAGCCAGAAAATTACGCAGACTGTCAGGAACATCATTAGCCCCATATTTACTGTACATAGTATCAAAGAGCAAAGCAAACGTAAAGTTGATCAACGTCAGTATGTGTGGCAAACAAGTCTGCCAGAATTTCCTTCTGTTCTCCAAAGAGACTTTACACGCAGCAATCACTTTAACGTAGGACACGATGATAAAAGCGATGAAGCTGAGAAATGTGATTATAATAATATACCCAATAAAGCTGTTTAAAAACGATGGCGCGCACGACAGTTTTACAATCGACCAGTTGTCGCAATACAATTTATCGATGTGGTACTTACAGATCGGTCTGAAGTTTGATAACAAAGCTGCAGTGACTGAGAAACAGTTGGGCACAAACCAAGAAAACACAGTCAGTCTCACACAGTTGCTCGTGGTTAGTTTAGAATGATAATCCAGTGGTTTGCATATGGCCACGTATCTGTCATAAGACATCACAGTCAATATTGAAATCTCGGAGAGAAAAGAGCTGTAAATCACATATGACTGCACAGCGCACATGTGAAGAGAGATGACAAACGAATCGGATATTAAATCAGACAACATTTTAGGGTAAAATCCTGACGCTCCGTAGACACCGTTAACACACAGATGACACAAGAATATGTACATTGGTCCATGCAAAGCTTTCTCCATTATGATCAGCATCACGAGGCGAATATTGATGGACAGTATGAGCAAATATAATACAACAAAACAAATAAAATACACATGTCTCAATGACTTGGATTTGTCAGGCACCATAACAGTCAATATCACAGGGTAAGACATGTTCTCCATTACAGTATAAGTGACGCAAATCAAAAACACTTGTTTGTTGTACAGTAAGGCAATGTTCTGTACATCAGTGCAACACAAACAGATTATATTTCATGAACCTTCCGCTGCGCTCAGTCCGGAAAAAGGAGAAAGAAACAGGGACGTCGGAGGAGCCAACGTCAGGCTTGGTTTTATATCACGTCTTTGATCTTGTGGGAAATTTCTTTGAGATGCTGTTTAGTTCCTTGGGATTAATTAAATTTTCTGTGTTTTTTTTACTTTGTTATTTTTATTATGAAATACCTTCATTAGTACTAAAAGTGTATAAGTACAACAGAAAAACTATTAAAACTAGTATTTAAAATAAAACAGTTTTGCAGAATTTTGACAAAAACTTTTTGATCTGAGTCTGTGTTCCATCAATTCGGATTAATTTTTGAACAACAGTCACTCAATTGTCATTTCCTGAACACGTTTCAGTCAAGTCTGGTTAAAAAAAATATTTTCCTGCTTTTTCTTGTTCCTTCCAGTTTTGACCTATAGTTGTAACAAAAAATGTTTCATCTTATCTAATGGTGTTGAAAAAGTCTATTTTTCTATGCATGAAAATTTTGACTTTTTCGGTTTCTCTTGTCCACATTCTCTTGTCCACTATAACATTTAATCCACAGATTATTTACTCTACAGATTAGATTTAAAACAGGAAGCACCTTCTAAAATTATAGACCCATAAATCTACAATCTCATTATTTCATACACACACACACACACACACACACACACACACACACACACACACACACACACACAAACTGACATTTAAAAACATAAATATTAGACAATCTTACTGGTTATTGCACTACTTGTAGAGTGACAGCGTTTCCTTCTTGTATTCTTTCTTGTGCACTCTTTTGCACGTGAAGAATAGCGCACACATGCACAGATGATAAATATTGTCAGATTTGAAAAGTATTTGTGTTCATTTTAAATACTTGATCTAAAAATAAAAACAAAATACAAAACATGTTTCTAAATGTTTATTATTTCTTTTAAAGCATCAGAAGAAAGTTGAGAAAAAAAGACATGTTTAATTTTTTTTTATAATTATTTGTTCTGTAATATTTTGCATACAACATGCTTTTCATTTTAAATAAATGTTTTTAATTCCAAACTAGCACGTATTTTGGTAAATTATATGACTAAAGCTGTTACCTCTAAGTTTAAATTATGTTGTTTTTAAGTACTCATTCAAGTAGTTGTACTCATTTTCCTAAAAAGTTGGTATAGGTGCATCCCTACTTTATTTATAAGCTTTCACAAACAAAGAAGTTTTTTTTTTCTTCACCTGGTCAACTGGTATGTGGACACAAGTTCTGACCAGTGAGGTAATGGGCCGTAGAGAATAGGAGCAGTCTTGTGCCCTTATGACATTCCAGACCAAATACATTCTTGTTACGACTCCGGTCTGAGCAGGAAAGCCGGAATCCGTGGTTGACGAAAAACATGACTTTAATGACAAAATACAGACAGGTAGGGACGGGAACAAAGGCTCATGGGAAATGTGGTCCATTCACCAGTCCATGAATGTAACAATTCAATTCTTGCAAAAAGTATTCTTGACTTAAATGTCAACTTAAAAGATAAAAAGCACACGCAGTTTCTCCAACAATAGTATCAATTCACAGACTGATACACTGTGTGAGGCTTTTCTCTTCACAAAGAATCTAAAACTTAACTAACACAGATCATCGACTTTTCTCCAATTATGTATTACTTAGTGAATCCTACAACATTTCTTCAGAACCTTGCAGATCATTTAAAAAAAAATAATTTTAACATTTTATCTATTTGTCAAAAGTTCATGTCACATGACACAGGTCACAGAAACATTCCTCACATTTCGGTCTGACATTTACAGCGTGATCGGAGGATTTGTTTGCGCACCTCTTTGAGCTTTAATCCATATATTAAAGGGTTCAAAAGAGGCGGCACAATGATAATCTCCAAAGACAGGAAATTCCTCAGATCGTCTGGAAAATCACTTGAGCCGTATCGATTGTACAAGGTGTCAAAAAGCATCGCCACACTGAAGTTGACCAGAGAAATGATGTGCGGCACACACGTCTGCCAGAACTTCCTTCTGCACTCCAAAGACGCTTTACAGGCCAACACCAGCTTCACATAAGAGAACAGGATCACAGCAAAGACGCAAAAATAAAACGAAATGCTCAGAAGGCCGTAAACGTTATTAGTAGACGTAGATTCGCACGAGAGCTTCACCATGGACCAGTTGTCACAATACAGTTTCTCTATGTTGTTTTTACACAATTTTAAACTATTTGTTAGAAGCTGAGCAATTATTGTTGACATGACAGGAATAAACCAACAAAATATTAGTAATCCGACACATCTAGCTTTGCTCATCTTTGTGTGGTAGTCCAAAGGCTGACAAATCGCCACGTGTCTGTCATACGCCATCACCGCTAATATACAGTACTCGCATTTGATGGAACTGTAAATAACAAAAGATTGCACTGCACACATGGAAGCAGGAATGACATATGAATTCATCATCAGATCATGCAGGAATTTCGGATAAAATCCAGTGATGCCCAGTATGCCGTTTAAACTGAGATTACAGAGAAAAACATACATTGGTCCGTGAAGAGCTTTTTCCAAGACTATTACAACATTCAGCCAAATGTTCAGGAACAGTGTCGTGATGTAAAGCACCAGGAAGCATGTGAAATATACATGCCGGAAAGATCTTGAGCCTTTTAGTTCCATCAAGGTGTAAGAAGTGAAGTAGGAGGTATTGTTCATCACAGCACAAAATTGTCACAGTTAATTGAGATTAATCGTGAAATTTTACAGTAGCGTGAGTATAGTGTGAAAAAGCACAACGTAAAAGATGACAAAATTATCAAAAGTCATTTTGAAAAGGAAAGAAAAGCATTTATAAAGTAATACTAATCTGTTTTATCTCATAGAGAGAAGTCAAGTTAAAGATCAGATACACGAAGCTGCAACGCTGCTGGAAAGCATAAATAGCTTTTGCACTCAATGTCATGGGATTATAAGGACCTGAAGGATGAACGTCATAACAATACTATTAAGACTGAGTGAGATTTGTCCAAATGGCCACTAGGGGCCACCAGGCCTCAATCTCACACCTTCCAAAGTCTAGAAAGAGGCCTTCTTACTGTGAGATGACAGTGATACAAAAAATACATAATTATTTTTGTGACTTTTTTATTCTAAATCAAAATCATCAGATTATATATATATATATATATATATATATATATATATATATATATATATATATAGATATAGATAGATATATAAATATATTTATTTATTTTATTTCTTTTTTTATTTTTTTTAAGTAATTTATTTAAGATTGTTTGTGTGCGCATTGGCTGGAGTTTTGTGCCTTTTTTCCTCAGCCTAGTGTCTGTGCAAAGTGCCAGAAACATCCACATTAAGTTATAGCTTATGAATGTTGTATGTGATGGGTTATGTGTGAACGAGTGTTTGTTCTTCTCATCCCGAGGTTGGTTTCCTGAAAGTGTAGAGATGGAATTCTGTCAAATCGCAGATCAACACTGTACAAATATTTAATAAATAACGGTTTGAATCCATGAATGAACAATAGTGAGATTTAAGTTTTAAATACATTGGGAATATCAATGTGTGCACGTTTTATTTCAGTATATTGCATTTTTCCATTAATATTTGGGAATCAGAATTGTGTAGCAAGATCAGCCTCTCTATTATAATGCAATACAAAGGTACTTAAACAAAAATGTATAACATTAGTTTAATCACTTTGATTCAAACTATGTCAATATGTTGGATAAAAGGAGAATGAAAGCTTTTTAGAAATAATAACAAGTAAAAGGAATTTGTAACACATAACAATCACACTGGAATGTAAGTAAAACGAGTCATATAATTGTTTATAATAATTTAACAATATTACAGCATTTTACAATAATTTTCAACTTGTGCAACACAAAAACGCACACACTCATAATAAGAAATAAGAAATCAAAAACTGCACACAAAAAAAGGATTTAAACATGTAATCAATATGTAAACAGCAATACGGATCATTTGCAACGGATTTTTCTACGTTTACCGAACGATTTCAAGATCTTTTCTCGAACCTCCTTCAGCTTCAGGCCGTAGACGACAGGATTGAAGAGCGGCGGCACGATGACAATCTCCAAAGCCATAAAGTTGAGCAGATTCTCAGGGACGTTCGTCGAACCGTATCGGCTGTACATGTTATCACAGAATAAAGAAACGATATAATTTATTGTTATGATCAGATGAGGCACGCAAGTCTGCCAGAACTTCTTCTTGTTCTCCAAAGAGCCTTTACACGCCAGAGCAAGCTTGATGTAAGACAGGACAATAAGCATCGACATACACAAATAAAATGCAATGACGCATAAACCATACACACTGTTGATTACAGTCGGCTCACAAGACAGTTTCACCATGGACCAGTTGTCACAATAAAACTTGCGGATTTCATTCTTACACACCCTGAGTGTGTTCGACAAAACCAGACAAATCACCATGTAAATAATCGGCTGGATCCAGCACAAGCAAAGCAGAAGGCCACACGTGAACCTGTTGAGTTTGGTGTGATAGTCCAGAGGCTGACAAATGGCCACGTGTCGGTCATACGCCATCGCCGCTATCGTCGTGCAGTCGCACATAACGGAGGAGTAGATCACGAACGTTTGCAACGCGCACATATGTGGAGGGATCACATACGAGTCCAGGATCAAATCATGGAGGAGCTTGGGATAAAACCCTGCCGCTCCGTAGACGTCATTGATACACAGGTTGCAGAGGAAGATATACATGGGTTGATGAAGAGTTCTCTCCAGGACAATCACAACACTCAGCCAAATGTTCACCAGCAAAATCATAACGTACAGAAGCAAAAAGCAGGTGAAGTAGACGTGACGGAAGGAATTCGAGTCGCTTGGTTGCAGAAGCGTGTACGTGGTGAAGGCGTAAGTCAGATTAGTCATTTCTGACTGTTGAAAATGTAATAAATGTCCAGCTGAAGCAGAATTTCACTGCGAATCTATCCAACATGCGCATTAAAAATATCAATTCACAACGACGTGACAATCATAATCAAGTTTCCCAGACGGAGTCGTTGAGGATACGGAATCTCTTTCGGTCACGGACCTGCTTATATACTAAAGTCTGGCCATGGCAACTTGACCTTGTGGAGTCTAAACACATCCCAATGGATTTCGGAGGATTTTCTAAAGATGATCCTTCGCATTTATGGAGGATAATCATCAATGATAATATAACAATTATTCTAATCCATACTGAAATTCCTTGAGGTCAAATCCTGTGCATCATGGGGATCTCGAGGTTATTCTCGTTAAACCGCAAAATTCAAAAGGTCAGGAAAAAAATTTGTTGGAAAACTAAGAACAATTAAAATAACATACATTTAAATTTGTTTTCAAGGCACATTACGGTATTTATTCCGCTTTATAAAACAGTCCTAAACAATTGCATACTTTTAACAACTGTGGACACAATTAATTGAATTAGAAGCTTAAACACTTTAAATGACTACAGAACCTGAGTAATTATGGTTTACTCGAACAACAAATATTACTAAATTACAGTAACCATAAGGAAAAATACCGATAGCTAACTTTTTAATGTAATTGGAATTGGGATTTCAAAGCTAAACTGAGAATATCAAGATTAAATAAACATGGCATTATTATTATGACGTTTTATGGACTCTTTTTCGGCTAACATATAGAGAACAGAAACAAGAAGACGTCTTTAAGAAATCTAAGTGAAATTGCCCTTAACTAATACAACATTGAGATAAGATTATTTTCATAGCGTAATATTTATCTCTAGTAATAACACAAGAAAAGTGTCCAAGACAGGCATAAAAAAAGTCATAATCTTTTGCAATTATCTAAGATTTATATTCTGTAGGCCTATAAAACATGTCTGTCATGCACTGAAGTAAACCCTTGTTTTTCTCTTTAGATATTTGCAAGGGACTCGAAGCCTGACCAGAGAATAAAGACAAGTGGCAATAATCTCTCAGAGCCAGAGGTCATTATCAGTCTTGAGAGGATAATTATTCCTCCTAAAGGGTTAAATCTCTCAGTGGCCATTTACTCCCTCACAGCTTTCGTTACACAACCTGAGAAGAAAAAACTTTATTAGAAAAGGAGGCTCGTAATATAATCAAAATATATCCTGATAATCAAATCTCCTGATTCGGGACAGTCTGGGTGGGTGAAACCTGATCATGACATTTCCTTGGCATGTTTGCATAATTTAGAAGAAGGAATAGAAAATGGAGACATTACAACTTTTTGGCAGTAATATAAAAAGGCAACGCTGACAAAAAGTTTCATGATAAATTATGGCAGTAATTTAAGGCTAAAACATTACAAGGACATCCTCGGTCATTTTAGATTTCCAAAACAGCTATTATATTAATTTCATTTTATATTTTTTAGATTTGTAACTATTTCCATGTATGTACAACCACACAAGGCAAATTAATATACAGTATATACATATCTACAGTATATACATGACATGAACATGAAGCAATAATTTCAATTCACACAAATGAAGTGTGATCACAATTATAGTAGTTGTTTGTACAACCTTCAAACTAATACAAAAGACAAGTGTACATTTTACATATTCATTTAAAGAATGCCATATGGCCACATGTTTGTCATAATCCATCACTGCTAAAGTCACACAACTCATCTGAAGAAGGAATAGATCATGAATTAGGTACGTATTTACTCCAAAGCAATGACAATTAGAATTTAAAATATGCAATGGTTCACGAAAATATTGTGTATATCAAAACTTTCTGAAACAGTTTTTTTTCCTAAAACATAAGGTAAAAGGTAAAACACACAAAAATTAAACACACAACTGTGAGAGTATTTTTTTTTCCATAAAAGTGTAATACATAGCAAAAACAAAAAAATAAACCATAAAAACTTGTTGTCAACCAAAAAACTATTTGTCATTTTGCTTCTTCAAAGAAGCAAATTCAAGAAGACAGCATGTAAATATTTTTTTAAAAATCATCTTTTGATATAATTTTGTAATAATTTGAAGATCCTTTTGCGAACCTCTTTGAGTTTTAATCCATAAATAATCGGATTGACCAGAGGTGGCACAACAATCATCTCTAAAGTCAAGAAATGACGCAAATTTACAGGAACATCACTCGATCCGATTCTGCTGTAGATGTTATCAAAAAGTATAGCAATTGTGAAATTTATCAAGGAAGATAAGTGCGGCACACAAGTCCGCCAAAACTTTTTTCTACCTTCTAAAGATGCTTTACATGATAAAATGAGCTTTATATAGGAAACCATTATCAACATTATCAAGCAAAAATACAGTGACACAAAAAATAGTCCATAAATGGAATTTGTCTCGGTTGATTCACAAGAGAGTTTCACAATTGACCAGTTGTCGCAAAATAATTTATCAATGTGATTTTTACACACATCTAACCTGTTTGACAAATAAACAGCAAAAGACATCAGGACAAATGGTACAATCCAGCATAAGATGAGCAAAATCCTGCAAACGTGCATGTTCATTTTTGTGTGATACTCCAATGGGTGACAAATGGCCACATTTCGGTCATACGCCATCACTGCTAAAGTAGAAAACTCACACATAGCGTACGTGTAAATCATAAAGGCTTGAAATGTGCACATGTATGAAGGGATCACGTAAGAATTCAGTATTAGATCATGCAGGAACTTGGGATAAAATGCCGCTGTTCCATAGACGTCGTTCACACAGAGGCTGCAGATGAAGATATACATGGGTTCATGAAGAGCTTTTTCCAGCACGATAACAACACTCAGCAAAATGTTCACAAACAATATCACAACATAGAGAAAGAAAAAGCAGAAGAAGTAAACATATCTGTACGTATAAGAGTCAATTGGTTGCATCAGAGTGAAGATCGCAAAGTTTGTCATATTAGCCATTCTTCAGCAGAACACTGTCCATATGGAAGAGCCTCACAACAACCCGTGGACCTAAAGCACATGGTCTGACCTCACTGTCAGGCATTCATGTAAATTGAGATTTGCACGTGTACAAGGTCATTATAATCACCGTATTGACCAATCACAGCACAGGCTTCCTACGTCAACATTCATATCTTGGAAATCCGGTTTATAATTAACTTTTTTTTTAGTGCACATGGATTTTCTCTAAGGCAATATAGGCTCCTGGGAAAGTTGTTGTTTGTTGAGGAATATTTAGTTAAGGAATAGTTCTATATGTATATATATATATATATATATATATATATATATATATATATATATATATATATATATATATATATGTATATAAATACGTATTGATCTCAGAGGGTGGTCTCGCAATAGTCAATTGTCAATAAAAAGTAGAAACTCTAAATAAATTATAAACAATTGCTGTACTGTTGTTAGATTGTACTATACCGCAGAATTTGATATTGTGAATATTTCTGTGAATGTGAATTTTTATTTCAAGTTGGAATTCAGGACTCTAAATTGGTCCTAATTTACTTCCTACCTGAAGGATGGGATTTTCAGTCAGTTTAGGAGATATTTCATCTACCATTGCTAGTGGGCTACCTCAAGGTTCTATTTTAGGACCTATATGATTGCCCATTTTTACGCTTCCTTAAAGGGAAAATTTGGGTAAAAGGGGAACTATTTGAGGATAGAAGAAGAGTGATTATATTTTGTAACAAGGGTAGGTGTAGAAAATGCTTATGACTGCCTGCATGGAGTAAATTCTGGAAGAAAACTTTTGTGTGAGAGATAGCAACCACTTACAGAAAGCTAATTTACTTCTGCACTTCACTACACGCCAATGATAGAACATATACCCATGTGCTCACTTGAGTCTTCATTTTGTCTCACAGTATAGCGCAGATAAAATTCACATTCTGCAAGCGTTTCCCATACAGTCCTTTTGATGGAGGTTTGAAAGGGAAGATTAAATTTGACCGGCAAATCAATTCTGAAGTCAGGAATAGGTTAAATAGAAGCCTAACGCTGAAGCCTGAAGAAATAGTTGTCCTAGCATTTGTTTTCCCATGAAATTATTAATAATACATGAATTAAATGAGAAGAACAAGACTGCACTGGGTTACCATTCAATACAGAATTTCTGTCGTATGTTGTGTCTCTGTTTTAGCTTCTAATCTCTCAAATTACTTTCTGCATGTGCGTTGTTATACAGTACTAAAATAAATTAGTGTTCTTTGGCATGTCATAATGCTTTTGAAGTGCCACACAATTGAAATTTGCCTGGATTTTGTCCTTTTATTTAATTTTTTGTCATGTTTTGTCAAGCACTTTTGTTCCACTTGTGGGATTGAACGTTTTATCAAAACTTGATGTGAGATGATTTGCGTTACAATTGTTACGTAGTGTTCTAACGTATTTGTTTCAGGTGCGTAGCCAGTTATTTTGTATTGTTCCTGTGCGTTTTTAGAGTAGGGGCTCGGAGGGAAAATTGTTTACTTTTATTTAGGCATCACCCATTCCTGAATTTTTCATTGGAGAATAAACTTTTGTCCTCCTCAGTTTTGTCTACTCAGTTCACTTTTATTTTTACCCAGTCTTGTTTTTCTGTTAAAACAACTGCCACGGTGTCACGTCTCCACCACCTCTAGACCTCTAATAATCATTTTAAATGAAATAAACCATTTTTTTTTATTAAAAGCTTGAAGCATTTTTTCCCCTAATATAACTAGTGAATAACCATGTTATTAGTCTTTATCTATGTTGTACCGTTCTTTGTAATGTTGGATGAAAATAACATGATCAGGATATTCAGTTTCTTTTAAGCATCTGCCCATTATTTTCCAGACCACTTTTACATTTCTGGGTCACAGGGAGCTCGAGTCAATCCCAACAAATCTGGGCCTGATGGAGGAAAACGCCTTAGATTGGTGGCCAACCAATCACAGAGCAGGGAACAGAGATATACACAATCACATCCACTCACACAGGTGGGCATTTTGCTCATTACATTTTGAATTATGACTAACTCATCAAAAATAATGTTTTTGTGGAAGGGAACGGTAGACCAAAGAGAAATCTCGGGGTACCGGTGGTCTTACACAACCTTTTTAAATATCTGACACTAAAAA
>MU204205.1:4100425-4111348 GCA_017309775.1 Paedocypris sp. Pulau Singkep
ATATATATATATATATATATATATATATATATATATATATATATATATATATATATATATATATATATATATATATTCTTCTGACATTTGAAGCATTGAGGTGTTACATTTCATTTCAATATTAGGAAAAAAAACCCTCATAAAGTAAGAGTTTCTAGTTTTTTTGTAGCCTACATTTAGCACAGGTAAACTACTTATTTTTAAGACTAAATACCTTACGACTTTTACCCAACTGTTCTTGGAATTTGTGGCTTGCAACTTTGTACTTTTTACACGTTAAGGCATTTGTACTTTTCCTCAACTATGGTTTTGACGCACTCTCTACACCTCTGGCATCTCGGAACGGGAACATACTCATCTTCATTGTGAACTTGTGGACTTCTTTAGCGTAGTACTCCTCTTCAGTGTGTTCCTCCACCGCCGTGCCCTGAGTGTCCACCATCAGATCATTGCTCAGCTCCACCGTGCTGTTGTACACCGAGATGACTTCTGCCGGGACGCTCTCCGTCTCCACGTCCTGGTCCACCTCGGGTTCCTGAGACAGCTGCAGTTTGCTGAGAATCTGTCCTCGAATGGCTTCGATGCGCTTTCTCTTGATCAACTCCAGGTCCAGAGTGCTGCAGGTCGACAGAGATCTGACACAGTCCACCAATCCCAGCAGGCATTGCAAAGCCAGCAGTAAAGTCGCAGAGCGCATTGTTAAAGTGAAGACTGGATGCGAGCAGGAAGTTCAACAGGCTTCGGATCCGAGGCTCACTTCAGCATCGCTCGGGAAGGAACCACGTGGTCTTCAAATCCAGCAAGGCTGTGAGATAGTGGTTATCGTTTCCTTGGTTTGACACGGCAGAAGATTCCAAGGAAATGAAGCGCTCACGGACGCACGAGCGATGAAGTCACCGATGAAGTCAGAGCTCCATCAAGTTGGTCCTCACTCACAGAACATAGTGCCCGGGTCCAAATGCCTTGAATTCCTCGTGAGATACTGGACCGAAAAAACCCCCAGCTGGAAGATTTAAGTTGCTCTGTTTCGAAAACACGTTTCTCGCTCTCAGCTCAAGGAATGACAAAAGAGGAAAAGGAAGCTACTGAGTTTAACCAAATGACACAACACTTCCTTTGCAGCGCAGCAGTTTCCCCTGCAGATTTAACCCACACCAGGGGACAGAACTAAAGAAAAGACCACAAACCAATATCAAAAAGCCAGTGATGCCTGTTATTACTATTGACAGATGCTTTAGACCTGATCTTGCTTGAAAACCTGCCTGCAAAGTCTTCCATTTAAGTGCAGATTCTAAATAATGCGCACCTTACCAGTCAGTTTTATGTAATAATGCTATTATTATATTTAAAAGAAAGAGAGAATTGTTCAAATGTGGTTTTATGGTCTACTGTAATGGTGAAAGCATGATGATGCTTCAACTGAAGCTTATCTGTAAAGCCTTGTGTTTACACGAGTACAATTCCCACAGGATGTTTCCTCATTTCAGACTTTATTACTCTTACAGGAAAGCAAGAATTGTGTCTCGAGCGAATGCAAACGCAAATGTTGTTCACAGATCGAGCACTTCTCACCGTAAAGGAAAACTCTTCATCTCAAGAGGAACCATTACTACCATGACTGCGAGCGCTTACTACAAGTTGCTTTCTTTAACATGATTCATTCTATTTATAGTTTTTCATCGCTGATGCCAAATCACTCAAAGTAGTCACTTCCTTTAGTCTTCGGTGACTAAAGAACTCAACACAGAACATCAGTAAAACACGACACACAAGCTAGTCTTTTTAACAAGTGTTGCTGTAATAAACACAAAAAAAGACTGGGATTGGATTGTTACACAGTACGTATTTAATTCTAACAATCAAAAGTAAAAATACATTGTTGAAAAGTATAAAACGTGTAAAAAAATTGTAAAAATATAAAATGGCAACAAAACCAACAAGAAAAACATTTATAAAACGCTCTACGTGATTCAGTGATTCTATAAAACACACATTATAAAAAAAAAAAAACATCAATTGTTCGATATAATCCTAATCCACCTCTAGTTCTCAGCTCTCAACGCCGTATTTGTCAAAATGACGCAGAATGACACAAAGCTCGATCTCCACCGTGCCCATGCCAACAGTGTGCAGTCTGTACCGGTCGGCGCCGCTGTAAATAACGTCTGGGAAGCGCAGCTGTGGTCCACCGCCAACAAACATCTGGGCAAGCTGGTCCTGCCACGAGCCCAGCGGACGCCACGTCACACACTGGACGCGATGCTGGCCGGGGCTTGATGGCACGTGGCAGAAACCGTAACCGTACAGCTGGCAGCGCCCCAGAGAGTCCTGATGCCACACTTGGAGATGAATCTTCGGCCAGCCTAGGTTTGAAAACACGTTTGATGTGTGAAAAAGGCATAATAATAATAAGCAACTTTTACTCTCTACTTGACTACACTTGTGATTATCTGTACTCTTTACTACACTACATTTAATTGGACATTTATCGTTAGTCGTTACATTGTGATTGTGCGCAACTAGTTGGCATCTTTTTTTTTACCGTGTTTAATTTCTTGGGCAGACAAGGTCATATCGCCATCTGCAGGATGCTGAAGGTACTGGATGCTATTTGTCAGTGAAATCAGTTGAACGTGAATCAGTGATTGTACTTTTAGCACATTTGAGTTTGACGGAGACTGACTTTTTGTTCTTTATCTATTTTGTTATCCCATTTTGAAACATTGAGTTGTTGATATAGAAATCAAACCTCATAAATAAAGAGTTCCTAGTCTTTCACTTTTCTTGTTTTTTTTTTTTTAGCTTTTACTATGAGAAAAATACTTGAACTCCTTTAAAATGGGCTACTTTACCTCAAGGCTTTTTTGGAATTGATGACTTGTAACCTAGTACATTTTAGGTGCTCTTACTCTCTTTAGGTAAAAGTAGGTATTCTTTACACCTCAGCTTGAGACACAGCAACATTAAAACAAACCTTGAAGACCCTTAGTCGCGTAATGTAAGTCAATGGGATGGCTCCAGTACGCCATTTCTCCAGTTTGAGGCATGTCCACTTGGGTCTGGCCTTCGTTTAGACCAGAGAGAAGTCTCCACGCTCCCCCTTGAAGATCACACGACGTTGATTACAAATTAAAAGTCCGACAATTCCTGAACACCAATAATTCCATGCCTCTTGACTCCACACTGGTCACGGTGAATCAAACTCTACCTGCGTGAACACCCCATTTGCAGAAAAGGCTGCTCTGTGGGAAACCACTGGCCCCGATGATCTGACCAATCACGTGCAACTCTGCCATAAGAGTCCTAAGAAAGAAATTCACGTGACTATGAATGAAACTGAATTCATAAAAATACATTTAAATGTTTGTTTATTTTGATTAATACACGAATGACAAGGCTTATTAAGTACTGTATCTTGTTTTAAATTGTGCTTATATGTACACACACACACACGCGCACGCACACTGTACAGCTTCATATTTATAAAAACGATGTGGTTAGGAAGTGACAATTTCTCTATGAACGTTCTTGCCGTTAAGATTCTTTTCTAGAAAACAAAATAGTAGCTTTTAGCATCAGAAGTAGAAAATGTAAGTAGTTACAGATTGGTCGTTGATAGCTCATGGATCGATGGTGTTAGAAGAACCACGATGCAGCAAATAATCCAGCATAAACCGTTTGTTCCCGTTCACGGAGCGGTCGTCAAGGATTTTATTTTCTTAGCAACTCGGCTTCCTCTTGCTCCGCTTAGGATCGTTTTCCGCTTTACACCTGCTTACTGCCCCCTGCCGGATAAGATCTGCGTAGCAGGCAATCAGCCTTAATGTCAAGTGAACATTTTAATATTATATGCATGTTGAAAAATGTATCATTTTATTATTATTATTATTATTATTATTATTATTAATAATAATAATAATAATAATAATAATAATAATAATAATAATAATAATAATAATAATTATTATTATTATTATTATTATTATTATTATTATTATGTGCCAACATTTACAAACAACAGTCAGCGACTAAAATAGGAAAACAGAGACAAATATAATAATTTTTATTACCATTGTGGGGAATAATTCAATATAGAATTTTATATATTATTTAAGTTTAATATTTACTAGGCTGACGAATGGGCAGATGAGTTCAGTGTTTTGAAGGATGCTTAAGGTACTCATCAGCAGGGGTGTCAAGTAACAAAGTAATACTACTGTGCTACTTTACTTAAGTGGAAATTTGGCTTACTTTTACTTTACTAGAGTAATAATTTTTCTCCTTATTCCCTCTAATTTTTTAAAGAAAATATCTGTACTTTCTACTTGCTACAAAAAAGTAGCCACGTTACTGCGATTTCATTTCGGTTAGTTTTATTTCCGTGTAAAAATATGGTCAACTATAGTAAAAACAACTCTTTTTGCATGCGTACTAACAAAGCATATTGGTAAATCATATGTGTAAGGCTAGGCTTTGTAATGAAATGCATTCGTTTTCAACGTTTTAATATAACAATACAGTTCTATAATTCTTGCATTACTTTTACTTTTATAAGCAGTTTTATCCGTATTAGTAACAGTACGTTATCCTAATAAAATATTGGGCAGTTACTTTTACTTCCACAGAAGTATTTTTAAACTCTAGCATCTATACTTCTACTTAAGTAACGAAGGAGACAATTAAGATAACACGGCCTCAATGCTCCAAGCCTTTGTTCGTAATTGGTTCATCTTAAGTGAACTCACTTCTGGAACAATCCCCAGCAGAAGTGATGTTTACGTGATGAAACGCCAACAACAGCAGCTTCCAAACATACGCTTCTTCTCCCAGTGGTCCAGAACAACATCCCAGCTCGCCCCACAAAGCCCTTCAGCTTCGGAATCCTCCATGATGACAAACTAATTATCGCTAAGGATGCATCACGGCAGGTCGCGTGTTTGTGTAAACCAGCGGAGAAGTGATAAATATTTAATGGGATTAATAATTAAAACACGAGGGATTTTGAGCTGGTCCATTCTGATGTAAGATTGACATGTTGTTGTGAAAAGAGGGTCAGAAAAACATTATCTATCTTTCTATCTATAGAAAAAGACCCTTTTCCAGGAGTCTTCTCGCTATATTCTGTTCGGACACATGATCTGGGTCGACACGTGTGATTAGCAGGAGTTCGTTTTCAAAGCATCTCTGTCTTTTCATTTTGCTTTTCTTTACAGCTTCTCTATACGCCTCCATTCTAAATCTTTCTTTAATGTGGAGAGAGCTGGAGAGATGCGTGGCCATCTGCTTCCCTCCCAGACATCCCGTGATCACCACGTTCAGAAGAACCAGCCTGGCCATCAGTGTCGTCTAGATTATTGCTTTAATCCAGTGTTTCTCTGAGCTGATCATCTTCTACTCTGTTGACACCACAAACATATAGAGGATAGTCTTCTGCTCCAAGACGACTCTTTTCGGACTGCAGGTCTGCGTGACTCAAATCACGGCCTTTATTTGCAGATATTTCAGCTCTGTGTGTTTTATTATCATCTTCACTTATGCTTCTATATCAGTCGAGGCACAATCGGCCTTGTTTTAAGACTCCCTGCTGTTTGTCAAAACCAAATCCCACATGAATCTGAAACACACGTCATTCTGTGTCAATTTCGAATTTAATTTCCAAGAATGGATGAGTTACGCTTGCATTGTTTTGGATTAAAGCCACTTGTGAAACACTTTTAGGTTTAAAAGCCAAAGCACTTAATACGCTACAATTTTCAGTTTGCCATTAATAAAGCGTACAAAAGTTATTTGCGCATTGTTTGAAACCAATAATATGATTTAAAATATGTGCATTGCGGTTAAATTGGTTGTGCATACAATATTTTCCAGTGTTTTCCACCGGTCCTGGCGTGACGTCTCTATGTTTTTTCCCTGCTTTTTGCCTGGCCAAAAAAAAAGTTTTAAATTAAACTTCATTAAACTTAAATCAAACATGAATACATAACAAATCAGAACAACATAAAACCACAACATGAAACGATTTACTTGAATTTTTGTTTACATATTAATAATGACTTGGGCCATGAATAATTGTAAAAATGGTAATAATTGCTGAAAAATGAATAAAATATTTAAAAGTTTGTATTTTTGCTTTTATTTCATTTTCATATTTTCAGTTTGACTACATACTAAAAGTGCTTGGTCTTACATCAAATATGCTGTTAAATGCTTTTGGTAGATATTAATATGTTTATTTTTACAAACAATATGTGTAATTAACACACACACACACACACACACACAGACACACATTTTGACTGACAGTTTTGTGTCGATTGACTTATTTTACATGCACTGTAATAAACAAGGGGCTCTTTCCCCACCCACCCATAGACACGCCCCCCCACACACACTAGCCAATGGGGTTTTGATTTTCAAATGACAGCATGCTTCTAATGATATTTAAATCACCCCAAATGTTCTAGTGTCACTTTTCTTCTGAATCCAAACATCGCCTGTGACGCAAGAGATGCCGTTTGAAGATAGCGTCCGCTGAACTATTATGGGCTGTTGGGTTGTTTTGTCAGCAGTTTTGTAGTGTGTCTTTCATGTGTGACGATGTCTAATTTAAGTAATCCTGTGTCTAACATAACTGTGTCAGTGGTGGATCGAGATATAAAGACTGTTTTGTCAGTGTCATCATGTGTTATCTTCCTCTATGTCAATGGAGTCATGCTCTTCACACTGAGGAGGAAGAGCGTGTTCCAGGAGGCTTCTCGCTACGTTCTGTTCGGACACATGCTCTGGGTCGACACGCTCAATCTCCTGATGAGCGTCGTGTTGTTTGTATGTGCTATAACTAGAATTTTAGTCATGAAAGTGGCTTGTCTTCTTCTCCTTGAGGCCGCCACGGGAATTTACCAGGTCTCCACCTTGAATCTGGCTTTAATGTCGCTGGAGAGATACGTGGCCATCTGCTTCCCTCTCAGACACGCTGAAATCACCACCTTCAGAAGAACCAACATGGCCATCGGGGTGGTGTGGATCTTGAGCTCCATTCAGTCTTTGTCTGAGATGATCATCTTCTACTCTGTTGACACCACCAACACGGCGGTGACTTTGTTCTGCGCAAGGACGACTCTGTTCAGACTGCAGGTCTACAGGAAACTAGACGTCACCTTCACGTGTCTGTTTTTTGTGCTGGTGTGTTTTATTATCATCTTCACCTATGTATCGATAGCACTGGTGGCCAAATCGGCCTCGAGTGATAAAGTGTCAGCTAAAAAAGCCAATAAGACTGTTCTTCTGCATTTAATCCAGCTGGGACTCTGTGCCGCGTCCATTTTAGTCGGTGTCATGCAGGAAGCCATTTACGTTTATACCGACATAATGACTTACATGAACTTTGTGTACTTTTTCTTTGTTGTGTTTATGATTTTTCCCAGGTGTTTAAGTCCTCTGATATATGGCTTGAGGGACCAGGCCTTCAGCGTTTTCTTTAAATATTACTTTACTTTTGGACTGAAAAAGCAAAACAGTTGTAAGACTGAAAAACATTTAGTAGGAGATTAAAAGCTAATTCCTACAAACAAAAACCTGCATGTAGAAAAATGTTTGTATCTTTTTTGTTGGACTTTTGTTAGTTGTTGGACTTTAAATTTGCGTTTACCTACAAAAGGAATAAACTCAATACGATGTCATGTTGGAGTAGTTTACTATATATCTCTTTCTTTGTATCTTTGTATTCATGCGTACACACACATGCGCATTCATAATCAATCTTTTTTTCTCTCTTTCACATACTGCCTCCGTCACCAAACATCTGTATACAGTCACCAAATTTAAAAATAGTGATATTAAATTATTTTGCATATAATAAAATCAATAGGCTTATATTCATTGTGTACGTACCATAAAAGTTTTTATTAATGCTCCATATTTTTACCAAATAAAATAAACTAACAAAGTAAAGTGTTGACTGTTCGGACAGTTTGTTTACGGTATTTACAATATTCTGTGAATATTTTGCAACAGATTCATTCTCTTAAAACACATTTTTAAGCAGAGTGGGTCGTTTGTAAAGTTTATCAATGTGAAGAAATGATTATCAAAAAATGTCTGCATTTTCTAGTTATTGCCTTTTCCATACTACTATTTCATGCACTGAAAAATTGTAAAATCTCATACCTATTTATATTCTATACTTAATTATATTGAATTGATATTAATATTAAATATTAAATGAATTTTTAAAATGTGGACCATTTTGACTGTTTGTTTACAGTATTGACTGTTTGTTTACAGTATTTACAATATTCTTCATATATTTTATGGCAGAATAATTCTGTTAAAACACATTTTTTAAGCAGAATGTGTCACAATCCTCTCTGGAGTGGGTGCAGGATGAACCACGTGACTACATACAAACACAACTGGAAACACAGGGAACCGGGGACCATGGGAAATGTAGTCCGTGCCGACGTGACAGAATGGGTCATTCGTAAGATTTATCAAGTAAAGATATTTAATAATTTCTGCTTTTTTTTTTCTTCTGTTGCCTTATCCATACTACTATTCTGGCCTGCATTGAAAATTTGTAAAATATCCAACTGAAAAAATATTGAATATGAAATGAAGTTTCAGTAACACCTCCCAGCAAAAACCTCCAACTCTCTGAACATCACACACACATACACACACACACACACACACACACACACACACACCTCCGCAGGGGCTCAGCAAACAGACGATGATATTTAAAGCCTGAAGCTTTTCTTCACCTTTGCTTTCATCAGCATCCATGACACAAGGATCAGCAAGAACCTTGGCATCACTAACGTTGCTTGGTTCACAGTGTCCCACATCTTCACGACGATTCTAAAAATGTCCACCTTAAATGATTCTAAATCCAATCTAAGTCAGACTGTTTTGCTGGTGGACCGGGACGCACCAGTGAAGACCTTTCTCACCGTCACTCCGTGTGTTATCTTCCTCTATGTCAATGGAGTCATGCTCTTCACCTTGAGGAAAAAGACCATATTCCAGGAGGCTTCTCGCTACGTTCTGTTCGGACACATGCTCTGGGTCGACACCAGCCATCTCATGATGAGCGTCGTGTTGTTTGTATGTGCCGTTAGTAGGATTATTATTTTGAAAAGCGTGTGTGTTATTCTTCTATCCGCTACACAAACGCTCTTCCAGGTCTCCACCTTGAATCTGGCTTTAATGTCGCTGGAGAGATACGTGGCCATCTGCTTCCCTCTCAGACACGCTGAAATCACCACCTTCAGAAGAACCAACATGGCCATCGGGGTGGTGTGGATAGTGGGGTTAATTCAGTCTTTCTCTGAGATGATCATCTTCTTCTCCGTCGACACGACAAACACGGCGATGAATGTCTTCTGCTCAAGGACGACTCTGTTCAGACTGCAGGTCTACAAGAAACTAGACATCGGCTTCACATCTATATATTTTGTCTCTGTGTGTTTTATTATCTTCTTTACCTATGGCTTTATAGCAGTTGTGGCAAAATCGGCCTCCTTCGATAAAGTGTCGGCCAAGAAAGCCAACAAGACGGTTCTGCTGCACTTGATCCAGCTGTGTCTCAGTGCCGTGTCTATTCTCACAGGAGTCGTTCAAGACGCAATATTTGTGCTGATCGATTATATGACTGTTTTGCACATCATGTATTTTTGCTTCGTTGTGTTTATGATTTTACCTAAATGTCTGAGTCCTCTGATATATGGCCTGCGAGACCAGGCCTTCAGCAGGGTGTTTAAATATTACCTGTTTTACCGCTTCAAAAGAGAAAACAAATGTAATGTTGAGACAAATTTGGTATTAGGTGTTTAAATGAAATTGTTTTTCCCCAGTTTGTTGTTTTGTTTATTGTTGTTGTTGTTGTTTATTTAGTATGTTGTTTGTCGTTTTTCATGTTTATCAAATGTTTTTTATTCAAAACAGCTTGCACTGCACTCAAATTTGTTATTGTTGTATTCATGTTTGTTTGTTTGTTTGTATGTATGTTTGTTTTAACAGAACAACTTCATGCTTTAGTTCAACTTGAATCAACTCGTGAGTTTTAGTTTCAGCTCAAATGGCTGAACTACAACAACAACAATGATAGATAAAATGATTATATCTGACGAACAAGTTGAATTTTCCTTTTTAGCCTGTTCAAGCAAATGTGATGTGTGTAAAAGCACCAGTGTGTAAAAAGAAATCTGCATATTAATTATTCATACTCCTCTCTCCCTGGCTCATTTAGCCGTTATGTATAGGGGGATAAACTGTTATTATATGGGATAAACAAGAACAACGAATAATGACAAAAAACTCCAGTTGAACTCTCCAAAAAGTCTAATATTAATCAGCCTATATGTAGAATCTGCTAAAGCTACACCACATTTAAATTGTGTGTATTAAACATAAAATGCATTTCTCTATAATCAATGCGCTTCATAAAACTTTGTATTTTTGTTCATATAACATATAATATATATGTTTCTAGACCGTTCAGACCAGTGATGCTGAGATGAATGTTTCTAGACACAATATTTTCAATTTGATTACTCTCTGTCATTCTCTCTCCCTGCTTCTTTCTATCTTTTTTCTCTTACGCTCTCTCTTTGTTTGTGTGTGTTTCTCACTCTTTTGTGCTCTGTTTCTCTTTCCGTGTGTATGTGTGTCTATCTCTCTCTCTTTTTCTGTTTGTTTGTTTCTTTCTTTCTGTCTCTCTTTCAGTGTGTGTGTGTGTGTGTGTGTGTGTGTGTGTGTGTGCGTGTGTGTGTGTGTGTGTCCAATAAAACGTATTGTCCTTTCATTCCTAAAAAACTAATTGATAAACACAATGTCTTCATAATCTATGTAGAAAAAGCATATTATTAAAAATAATCTAGGCAATAATCTAAATCTAAATCTAGGGTTGTGACGTGTGTGTAA
>MU204205.1:4115178-4198316 GCA_017309775.1 Paedocypris sp. Pulau Singkep
AGAGAGAGAGAGAGAGAGAGAGAGAGAGAGAGAGAGAGAGAGAGACAGAGACAGAGAGAGAGACAGAGACAGAGACAGAGACAGTGTTAAGGAAGTAAACTCACCTCTTGTACCCTGGTAAGAAATGACGTTGCGCACCACCACCAGGGGGCGACGTAACCGCGTCTCCCATCGACGTCATCAACAGTCATGGCGACTTACAGACGAACATTCGCTGCTGGTTTCAGGTTGTTTGCAATTTTAATTCATTTAAACTTCACTTTAAATTCATCCGTTGTGTGGACGCTATCATTTCCGTTTTCTGTATTTTTAAACTCACGCAATGCTGTGAAAAAAGTGCTGAGTAATGACCGGATCCCTCAATGTGGACTTTATCAAAACTTGTAATCACGAGCACAATGTGCGCGTTTGCTGACAAGTGAAACCGTGTTTGTTTTGCGCAGATGTGCGGCGTCTCTACTGAACAGAGGCGCCTGTCAGAGCCGCAGGAGTGTGTCTGTTGTGCCCGTGATCATCAGGACGAACTGGGCGAGCCTCAGTCTCTCGGCCGCCGCTCTCTGTGCGGTTCCTTTCGCCCAGGTCTGACCACTTTACACATAAAGTACTGTTCAAAATCAACATTGGTGTTCAAAAAAAGTGCCAACATATCCGCTATTGAGGGAAATTGGTTGTAGAAGTACGTAGTTCCTTACCAGTGTTGTGCAAGTTACTTCGAAATTGTAATACATTAGAATCAGAATCGGAATCAGAATCAACATTATTGGTCAAGTTGCAAGTGACAACAAGGAATTGAGCTTGGTCTGACTCCGCCTTTTCCCCTCTATTTTGCATTCATTAACATAAATATCTAAATAAAAGAAGAAAGAAAAAAAAATAAGAAAAACAATGACATGAAATGTATGAAACATAAATAACGGTATTGCACCTTCAGAGTTATTGCACGTGGGTCAGACTGTGTGTCCGGTAGAGTTCAGCTCAAACACAGCCAGTAATTACACATTACTTGTTACTGTTTGTAAAAAGTCAGTTACATTACATTATTACCGACTCAGAATTGTATTAGGTTACATTACTTCTGTATTATCTTTAAGTTACTTTCACCAAAATAACTGCAGAAGTAGAAATTAATATCGCAAAATAACAAAATGTACCTTTTATTTGTATTTAATTTGACCTCCGGTAGAAGGCGATGTTAGGGAGCCTAAGGACTATGGCCTATCCAAGCTATCAATAACAATAAAGTACATAGTAAATGATTAGCAAAGTATGATAGACATAAAGCGATTTTCTGGCAATATCGGTGAATAACTTGGGAATATTCATATTAGACACAACAGGACTATGTAAACTTCAGTGCCGTTTTATGGATGATTTATTTATGGATGATGATTATTGATTGAATGACTTGCCACACAATACTGTCATTGTTTCTGGCCATAAAGTGCAGAGGACATTGTCATTGCTGTTTTCTTTCTCTTTCCAGGTCAAGCGGTCAAAAGGCACCATTGACTGTTTTTTTTTTTTAATTGCTAGTTACTTGATTTTTTTTTTTAATTTAAATGTATTTATTTTATTACTGCTTAATTTCAATTCTATTAATAGTTTTTTAAGTATATATTTTTAGATTAATAGTAATAAGAGCATGTACCTTATTTAGTGTTGTATTTGGTATTTGTAGAGGGTCATGGTGCATACCATTTCTATTGCAACATTTTCGCTTGTTAAACTTTCTAAGTGTGACGAGTACTTCATATAGTTATTAAATACGATCTAATTCATGATTTGGATTGGCTGAAATGAATATGTTTGTTATAATTTATTGAAATAATTCTGCAATATGTTTTTTGCATATTCATGCAGCTGCAGTGTGTGTAGTAACCCTCTTCAACCTCTTTAAAAGACTTTTTAATTCTGTAATGCAGTGACACACTTTTGTCAGTCAAAATTGCACTATTGTATTCTGGAATTGCACATTATATTTTTTATTTTTATCTCGTCACAACTGCACCACTGTTTTTGCACTGTTGTATTTTTGCACAACCTATTGTTGTTTCTTTCTTTTTTTTATCTTTGCTGTTTGCTTTTTTGCCTTCACAGTTGTCTTTTACGTTGTCCTTATTCGTTTCTGTTAAAAACGTTTTGCTGCTGCTGAACACAAAGATTTCTCATAGTTGGATTAATATAGTCTTATCTAATCTAATCTAATCTCTTTTTTTCCTATTAGAAGCCAGAAAGCCTGTCTCATGAAGACCTGGTCCGCAGAGCCTCGTCTCTGGTCACTAGCAGCGCTAACACCTTCCTCTCACAAACCACACTAGCGCTGCTCGATTCCCTCTCCAGTTGTAAACAGGTGATCACCGCTGTTGTAACTCGCCTCCTGAATGTAAAGTAATGCTTGTCATCACACGCAGGCCATTAGCAGCCTGGCGACGCTACACGGGCAGTACGTGGCATCCATTAGCAAACTCACGCCAGCGGAGGAGAGCGAGATCTGGAAGGTGATTCTCCGGCTGCGTCAGGAGGTGAGAAGAGTGACTTCAGATAGTTGTTTTGTATCACACGGTGTTAATTTGTGTAATTACTGATAGGTTAAGGAAAGGAGAGAAGATTGCAGGAGATTCGAATCCTGCTGGACGACCGCGGTCAATCTGTCGAAGCTCGCAGCCGAGGCCGCCTTCAGTGCAGGTAAATAATGCAAAGACGCAACTGTCTGGTTCATTCGTTTATTTTTTTTATAAATAATTGAATTTTTCCAGTGGTTGGTTGATTATTGTCAAAATGTCTGGGAGAATTGGATGGCGGCACTTTTTTTTTTATTTTGGACGTTATTGAGAATTAAAGATCTTTTTTTTTCTTCATTATTTTACAAGTATGTATACAGTTTGTGTGTGTGTGTATATATATATATATATATATATATACACTTTTTATTCATTTTATACTTTTTATTCATTATTTATTTTTAGAAATAATATAATTATATTGAAATTTTTATATTGAAATGTAATATCATATATAATGAAGCTATATCTGTCTCTTTTTGCCTGCGTATTTTATGATTTGGGCTATTAAAATGTCTGAATGAATCGATATTTGTATAAACAATTTAATATTATAATTTATTATACTTTTTATATAATATTACATATGACATATATAATCCAATTTTTAAACTTTAAATGTTTTAAATGTTTATAAAACATAATATACAGTATATAAACACACACATCACTGAGAAAAATGAGGGATTTACATGTACGTGTCTACGAGAGATTTATTTCTGAAGAAATAAAATGGATTAATAAGAAACACAATTATAGCTACATTTTAAATGTTCTTTAGTTAAAATTCTGCTGAGTTGAAATATATTTCTGGTGAATTTTAATGTAAGCGTTTATATCGTCCACATGACTTCGATAGATAAAAGAAATCTCTAAAATGACTAATGCTGCCACCTAGTGGCCATTGAATTTAGTTGAAATGCCGTTACTGCTGCAACCCATTCTCCGGTTTATTTTCTCCAGGGGCTGATCAAGCTTCTGTGACGACACAGACGTGTCTTCAGGTCGCACAGTCTCAAGTGGAACATGCTCAGCAGCAGTTAATGGAGGCTGAACGAGAACTCCAAACCTCTAAAGCTGAGGAGAGTGAAAGGCTTGAAAAAGCCCTCAGCTCTGAAATGGAGGATGACGATGTCCCCGACGCATACTTACGAGAGGATTAGAACTGCTCTGTTTAATCGAGTAGACTTTATAAATGCACATGGGACCTACAACACTCTTTTTTTCATGCTCTGGAATATAAAACTTGGATTTAAATTTAACATGAATTTAAATTTCTGGATTTAAATTTAACAGCTGAAATGAATAATGATAAGGAATACAAAGAGACGTTAAAGAATGTAGAAATAATTAAAATACGTTTTTTTCTTTACATTTGTAGTGCGTAATTTAATAGTTTATCAAATTGATTCATTTTTGGCCTTAAGTTTCACTTAAACGTGAAGTTTCTTTTCCAAGTATCATATTTTTCAATCTATTTGTGTTTTGTTTTCTGCTTTCAAATTACAGTGTATACAGTAAATTTTCTTTTTTATTTTATTTACTGTATTTTTTAACAACTATTTTTACAACAGTTGAAAATGTTTCAGTAAAAACAAAGTGTTTTATTTCTGTCCTTTATCAAAAGCACAGCATCTCTTACCAGTCTGATTGTTAACCACTGAAACATTGGCTTGTTCTTATCTTCTCCTGCGAGGATCTTGTGTTGTGGATTTAAGTGTCTGTTAACAGCTTATCCATCATTTCATGAAAGGTTTCGCCTTGTTCAGATGTAGGTTTCTGTTTCTTCACCTTCCGCGTATATCACTCAACTCCCTGGGGTTCGGGAGATTTGTCATTCTGTTGTCACATCCTGATTCTCATGTGACAATTTCCTTTATTAAATTATGAGACATTGTGAAAATATTTAAGACGTACTTTGATTTCTTGTGTCACATATTCAAATTCTTAATGGAATTTCAAATTCAAATTCTTAATGGAGTGTCACATTTACTGTGAATTTTTGTTCAATTTTTGTTAGTCTTTGTTTATGGTGTTGATTCTTTTATGTATGGATATTTTGTGTTTAAAATAAAAAGGAATTCTGCGATGTTTAAAAAGTAAAAGACTGTCGATTTGATTTTGAAGCAATTTAAACTAGATTGTTCCTGCTTTGTCAACAGAGGGCGCTAGAGGACAAATGAAAATAATACAATTGAAATTTTTAATACACTATAACATATGTATATCTAACCATATATTACAACAATTATATCACGTATATCATATTATATGTACTTTTATGACAATATTGTTCCAAAATAGAATGTTAAGCTATGGAAAGTATGGATTTAAAGTAGAAAGCCTCCCAGAGATTAGATATTGTTTTGTTTACCTTGGCAATAATTATGCCAAACCTAAAAAACTGACCGACATTTCAAATGTCCAGACCATTCTGTGGGAAGCTTGTGAGGAACGGACAAAGTAAACTCTACAAACCACAGTTTATGCTGAACGGTTTGACTTTATCCAATCATCCATGTCCTGGCTCGTTCTGACGCAGCCTCCCGCTTGAGAACTTACATTAACATGTCCGTGTTGACCGATCAAGTCGTTTTAAGTTTGCTGGACAAATGAAAAGAAAACCCACAGTCGACTCGGACAGCAAACATGCACTTTTTGATCTGGCAGCCGTATTTATAGAGCGGAAGATTGATTACATCCAAAATAAAACAATAGAAATGAAACAAAAAAGAAATACATTACTGAGTGACGAGGAACACTGGACTTACATCGAGAGGCCGAATGAAAACACACTCATAAACACTTCTTCTGACAGGAAACACTCTCCTCCCGTCACATTAAGACTCTTCTGCGTCTAAGTGCTGGTTGCAGGCCTGACATTATAGACGTGATTTACTTCCTGACGGGCACTGTTCTGTGTTACTTGTCTAAGAAATGTTTAAAATAAAGTATTCTAGTGTGTTTGCTTGAGTAAACTCTGCGATGAGGGAGTTAAGTCGGGACGTGTTGGTACAAAAGCGAGCACCAAGCCTCCTGCTTTAAGGGTCCTTGAGGACTCATGCAACATTCCTGGAGCAGGCAACACCCGCTGTCTTCTCCATCGCTTTAGAAGAGCCGAAAAGCCTTTTCCAGGGGGCAAAATATACTTTTAACAACACGCAAAAAAACTTTGCACGGGAGTCAGTGAGTGTTTTGTACTACACTTGTCTACACTTACAACAAGAGCTCTGAAAGTCTGTTTGTTGTGGCTCCAAGACAACCTGTGTGAAGCAGATTCTAGAAGACTAGATCACTTGAGTCGGGATACATTACCATTTGAATGTTCCCATGGCTTCTCAACATTAAACACACAAAGCCGCTTTGACCAAAACGTATAGTAGCCTGTTTGATAGCTTTCTAAAGTAGAAACAACAACAACATCAGCGGTGATCGTGTTTATCAAACTCCAATTAAAATCAAATCAAGTTTTATTTGTAAAAAAACAACGCATACTCGGTTTGACATGCAGTGGAATAGAATAGAATAGAATGCCTTGGTTGTCATTATATCACAGGGTTACAATAAAATTTGTATTGCTACTTCATTTGGTGCGAAAAGAAAGATGAGAAAGTCGTAAAATATACACACTGAATAACCAATATAAATAACTACAATATATTAAAACATGGTCCAAAATATAGAAGGCAAAATATTAGTCAAATGCAATAACATACAAAGTGTAACATATGATTGAATGCTTTTTAGCTAAGGAGGAATAAAATGAGATACAATGTAGAAATAGAAATGTAAAAATAGAAATAGAAAAAAAAAAAAACGTGAAGTGTGAAAAGAAGTTTTCAAAAGAAGTGAAAGAAAACACAAAATGAAGTCATTCTAAACCAGCTACAATGTGGAATCTTCACAGTGTAATAGAAATGTAACTTGCCCATCGTACATGACTTTGATAGAGTGTCGGCATCCGGACAGACAGGAGATGATGAAATGTTATTGATCCCTTTTCACACATTATAGGGAATGCTGGGATTTATGTGGGTATTAAGTTATACATCATCATAAAGTTGCGAGTCTATATCCACCTTGAATATTTTAATCACTTGAAGTGCCCCATAAATCGTTCCCTTTCAGTGCCAGGTGCGAACGTGAGCCCGGTTTTTCTCTCCTTCCAATTTGTTAAAATGGCAAAGTACATTTCAGACTGCACATCTGTGGCAGACTCTTAAAAACCATCACAGTTTTAGTTTTTGTATAAGTGCTGCTAATTCAAGTTTTTACTGACAAGTCTGTGTTAGAGAATTATCTTAAAGCAAGCAACACTAAAGCATTCAGATTTAACCGAAGAAGAAGAAGAAGATGATGATGGGACCTAAAAGGCCTCGACGCAGCAGGTCTGCTCTTGTGCAGATGGACGGACTTCACCTAAGTGGATATAGTTTCTTGTTGACAATGTCGACGGGTTCATTTAGACTGCTGAAAGCTATAGAATCTCAAGTCGACAGACTCACCGCCCCATGAAAAGAGGCTGTGGGAGAATCGCTGGATCCCCCCGTCTTTGATGTGATGCTCAAAACCATCTCACTAGCCCAGTCTCTTTGTTTACAGTACCAAGCAAACAAAACATCAAGCCCTCGTTTGCCTATTTTGTTCAGATTATCATAAATTCGGTATTTCTCTAAATTTGACAGCTACATAAAATGCCGCAATTAAATGATTCTCTTCACAGACCATAATAAAACTCTGAATACGTAATCTTCATTAGTGCTCTGCATTCGTTGTTTGAAAGGATTATTTTGTTAATTTCTATCTGTTTAATTAAGACCAAACAGTAATGCCTTTGGGTGAGGGGTCTTCTTATAGCCTTCTTATGGCAAGAAACACACCAACTGTTTGATAGATGAATTTGTGAGAAGACTGAGTAGATTAGTGGAGGCCCAAAGGATTAAAGCTGATGTCGGCACAAAATAACACTCATGGGGGATTGAGAGCAGACAACTAAGTTAGATTGGTTAATATAACAATCCCTTGGAGCATTAATCACAAATAAATAAATACAGATATTTAAGTAAGCATGTATTTGGGGAAAAAAGGCAACATTTGATAATTTTGTAGTAACAATTATTCCAATAAAAGTGTTTTAAAATGTATTACATTAATATTTATTTTATATTATAAGAAATTACACAATATTGAAATATTCATTCTCTTTCATGTCAATGAAGCAGTTTCATAAGTACGAGCTAAATAAGGAATTTTAAGTACCGGTAGTTGACTAGAGTAGAGAACATGTAGTTATTGTAATCATATATAAAGATATCTCCAACTCAATCTGACCAAAAAAATATGTAATAAGGGCACAAATGTGAATTGCTGCTGGGAATTTAATTTGTTGGAAAATTGTAAAAAAATTTCAGTCGGTTTCGCCAACTATTATGCAACAGGGTGGTGTTGATATATTACGTGAATTTAAATACATCGTTGCATCCTTAATTCACTAAACATACTCATGGGCGTCTTGTTAACGTTTAAAACAAAATGTAAAGAGACTTTTAAAGCATTCCAAAACACATTTTTTACGTTAAAGTTGCCCTTCAGGTGAGCTCAGCACCCCCCGAGTGAGGAGCGGAATGGTACGGTCCAGACGACCAGCCTTTTCCCTATGGAGTTGTTGCTGAGGAGCTTCAGAGTTTCGGTGAGAAGCGGTGGGTGAGGACGTTTGGCGAAATGGCGTTAAAACTAACTGGCCATTATCTCAGGAATTACCCGATTTTCCGGGGACAGAACCTCACAGTCTTATTCCTGCTGTCGCTGATGTCAGGTAGGTTATTTGCAGAGTCCTGCGAAATCTTTGATAAAGTTTGGCGGAATCCAGTGGATTGCCGAAAGTGTTGAGCGCGTGAACAAGATGCTGTGCAGTCTCGAGTCTAACGCCGTCTGTTTTGTAAAGTTTTTTTTAAATTGTGAATCTATCTCATCGCAATCAAACATGCAACCAATGTGTTGATTTTAAGCAACGATCTTTTATTTCGTCGCGAAAGTCTTTTTCATTCAAACGGCATCGGGTGCTGGTGATTTCCACACGAGGTTTGAAGTTTAGCTGCCATGGAAACCATTTTTGTTTTAGTTATATCAAAATTACTTAGAAACCAAATTCGATGGCGTCTTGTTTCGCGTGCAACGCCATCTGTTTTTGTAAACTTCTTAAAACTTTTCATCAGCACTTTGTTTTCACAAATGCACTTAATGTATTGATTTTAAATCACGATCTTTTACTTCTCGTAGAAATCTTTTCCTAAAGCTAAATCCAGTGGTGCCATGGAAACCGTTTTGTTTGCGTTACACAAAACATTACTTTTTAAACAAAAACGATGTTTTTAGAAAACCATTGACATATACCGATCTACTTTTTTTTTCTTTTGCCAGCTGTGGTAATGGCTTGTTCTTATTTTGTATTTGGCTTTTTTTTTGTACTGCAAGCAAAGACTGGAGCAATTTATGAAGCTTGTTCCATGCGTGGAAATTATTTTCTCAGTGGAAATTTCAGTTTAGGATTAGTTTAGCAACGGATTTGGAACGTTAAGACATTTTCTGGACTCGTGCTGCCTTTATCATAGAGATGAATTGACCGGTGAGATAATGTGGCTCTCTCTGGACAGTCCGATGACAAGCACACCTGTCATGACGCCAGTCATGTGGCCTTCTTTTAGCAATGGCTGAAACCTTCAGCTGTGTTGTCATTGTGCAGCTGTAAGAGTCACATACAGACAGAGGTCACGCACGGCACCCCACTCATGCATTGTTGGCCCGTCTCCATAGTAACCGGTTTGTGCAACAGTGTCCACACGACTAATCGATTACTCAATTCTGAGTTTCACCATTTTTACATGTTGGAAAGACTCTTATTAGTTTTAATAGTTTGCATGATTCGAATTTTTAGATGGGACAATCAGAGCCTTACTTTTTTGTCTCTAGTGGCTGGTCTATGTAAGGTGTGACATGAAAGTCTTGATATAACTGGTTTGTCTCTGTAGCATGGCTCGCATAAAATATCCTGCCGATTGTGAGGAGATAAACTGCAGACCTTGTGTCCGGCAAGGTCAGCCGCTGCGTCTCCCGTCCACAGGTTGTCCAGACATGGTGTGGTCATTAGCTGCACTGCAGTGAGTGATGGCGGCAGGGGGACGAGGAGGAAAGAATAACAGTTAAAATACCACACAGGAGTCGGGATTAGCCCTGGCATTCCTCGCGGTGGATCCCTCCCTTGCAGATTTTCTGTTCCTCTCTCACACTGCTCATCGCTCCATCTCATTTATGTTGTCTTAATTGCTTTTCTCTTTGTCACTGTCATCCTGTTCCATTTTTAGACCTGGAGCAAACCTCTTTGTTATTCAGTTAGACGTGTAGTTTTCTCACTGGCCTTTTGTCCCAAAGCAGCTGTTTCAATGTACAGTGGTACCCTGACGTACGAGAGTCGTTTCGTTTGCCGATTTCTAAATTTCGCATGCTGAGCCGCATTTTACATGTAATCCATCTAATCTGTGTCATGACCTGCGATTAAAAAAAAATTTTAATCAATGATAAAATATTGGTGAGAAATGTAATAAAACCATGTTACATAGCTGTTGTTTCGTTTGCCCTTTGGTAGATGTTCATAAAGAACAATATACAGACAATCTCACATGAACGGTTACCGCCATCTTGAAATGACGACGTGCAAATCCCTGAGATTTCCGTAATCGTTGTCACCGTTCTAGTGAAATTACAGAAATCTTAGGGATTTTCGCGTCATTTCAAGATGGCGGCTCTACGGGAGAGAAAAAAAACAAACATACATACCTACCCATTCTCAAGAAAGATCCCTGAAACTTAACTAGTGTTTTCATTGTTTTTGGTTTGACATGCAAAGAAGAAGAAACTGTTTTAAACATGTCTGGACTCTCATCTTAATGCATACTAGCTGTAAGAAATAGACACACTCCTTTCAAATTAGCTAAATATTTTAGAACTCAGCATTTTTGTCTCCTAGGACATTCGTAAGTCGGAGTACCACTGTATTTAAATACATTGTGTATATACCTCTAGATGTACCGTGTGTGTGTGTGTGTATATAGATACTCACTCATCTGGACAACAAGGACATGTACAAATACTTTTCAGTATTCAGAAACAATAATCCTTCAGCATTGGATAATCCCAATAGCCTGTATCTTTCCGTGTCAAAATAGATAGACAAAAAATAGTAATTATTGCAGCGTTTTCAGCTGGGACAGCAGTGCACATACAACTGGTAATGTGCTGTGACTGGATGAAAAACTAGGTGCTAATCTTTTGGTCAGTACGCCTTCTGTAAGGAAAGCACTGTGATGTGTTGATGAACGGATGGATGGACTGTTTTCCAAATTAGTTTAGTTTAATATGTCAATTTGCACAAACTCCTGAAGCCACAAATATGTTGATTTGTACTGTGTGTTGCATGAATAATGTGGCTTCAGCGGTGATTTGTTGTATAATCATATCCTTTACAAAAAAATCTGAATTGGTCATTTATAACGTTTCTGTTTTGCTGAGGTTTGCAAATTCCTTTCCTTCTAAGATGTGCTCATGCATTTTATGATTCCACTCATTTAAGGTGGTTTAAGTCCAGCCCCTAAAAATGGTGGTTTCTACTCCAAACCCACAAAGGCTCCTGTTTTTTTTTCCATGTATGTAGTATGTATTAAGTAAAGTTTAGTGAAAATGTTTTAATATTGTGTGTGCCTGTACTGAATATTCACATCATTTTTTGTCAGTTTGTTAATTTTTTATTTTGTTTCGCTTTGTTCGCAGCAAGAGCAAATCCGTTGTTGTTAAAGTTGACAAAATAATTATAGTTTAAATAAGATAAATATAAATAAAGTCATTAGTTTTAAATAAATGGCTTCTTAAGTCTGACTGTCAAGTCGGAAATTTGGAGATTTATGTTTGCAGTTATTTTTTGTAAAATAAAATGGAAAAAATAAACACTTCTTTAAATACTACGTATTTAGTTTTTTGCTTTTGTTTTAATTTTAACCGATTAAATCTTCTACACGCGAATTGAACCCCCCCCCCACCCCCGCAAGTGCGCAACCTTATCAAGGCTGAAAAGATATGTCTGCAAACCTGTCTGCGCCTAAGGTCTGTCTGGGGCATGATTTTATTGATAAGGTTGTAATGCTTTTGACACGGAATCAGGGAGGTAAAACAAAGCGGTCTGTCTACAAGCCCATTAAGGCATTGATTCATCGTAGACGTGCAGTGGTAGTCGGAGGGAGGCAAGGTGCTGTGAAAAACATCCATGTTCTGTGGTTGATTTCTCCACTTTGCTGCTCTGGGTCAAGCTACACAGGAGAGGGTTAAATAATGAATGATCTCTTTATATAGAGTCTTTCATCTGCGCTTGTGTGAGGCGAGTGAGCTCATCTCCTGAACAGATCATGATGTAATTGGTGCTCGAAAAGACTTGAAATAGAACTCAATTAGAGAAATAACTGTCGTCATCGGAATGATGAACATGTGATGTCGCGTTCACATATTTGTGCTTTTCGGTGACTTGAAAGGGTGAAAAGGTTCTTTGGAAATGGAAGACTTGATGGATCAAAGGCAGATTTAGAAGATCGATTTAAATTTGACGTAGGAGAAGAGGCTGATGGGACATCGGTGGTCCAAAGCACTGAGTCATTCATCTGTCCCTCTGTTTCAAAAGAGGATTAAAGTCAAGCAATAATGGAGAAGCCAGCTTAGGATGCTTGGTGTGTGTGTGTGTGTGTGTGTGTAGGATATGTTGTTGATAACATGAGGGGAACAAGCAGTCAGTCAGTGATCTGTGTGCAGTTCTAGCCACTATTAATCTCCGAGAGAACTGGCCTCAGCTCTTGACTCCCTCTTTGCTGGAGCATGAAGGGCAGCCGGGTTTCATTTGACCTCCTCCCCATCAGCAGCTGTCTCACTGCAGGAGTGAAGACCAACTATAGTCTTCGATAAGCATGTGGTTTTTGGTTAATGTTGACATATTCACCCCGTTTAGTCTTTAACTTCTCTCTGTGAGTTGATTAATTTCTGCCCTCTGCTTTTTTTTTCCTCTTTGGTGTGTGTGTGTGTGTGTGTTTTCAGTAGGGAATTTGCTGACATGATCTATTCTTTAGTTTTTCTATATAATGTCAAAATGCTGCAATTTAGTGTAAACCGGAAAGTTTTTTTTTAAATCGGCTTTAGTTGCATCAAAGCTTTGAACTTTGGTCTGTTGCGTTTTACGGTGACTGGCTTTGAATGAACGCTAATTTCAGTTATTGTTTCTATTCTGCCATTTGTCACAATTAATGCTTGTGCATAATTTAATTTATTTTTATTTTTATTTTAATTTGTTTTAATGTAGTTTTGATATTGCTCAAGGAGTTTTTACATAAATTTTACTAGTTTTTTCAGAAAGCTAGTGAGTAATCTGAGTGAAGTACTGTGGAAGTTTTAATCAAGATGATTCATATTTTTCATTGACTAATTGCAAGTTGTTATTTAACAGTTGTTTTTATAACATACAGATAATGATGAAAGTGATTTTGTTGCAATATTTTCTAATCAGATTTTACCAAGGTGGAAGCTTTTTGTCACCATTCGAAACACCTGCAAGTCATTTTGTTGCATAAGTCTGACGGAAGATGTATAGATTCCGTCCTCGTGTGTTTCTTACGTCTGTGATGTTTTGTTGCCATGGTGTCTTTTGCAATCAGTTCCTCACCTTCACTGCTTTTATTTCCCGTGGAGCCTGCTGGATTCCTCGATTGCTTTATTCTTTGTGAAGGAATGATGCCTTCTAGCCCGGTTTGTGTCGCATTGCACAGAGTTTTGAGATATTTGGGTGATCATCCCAGGGTGCATGGAGATCCCTCGGGTCCTCTCACAAAAGCTGTTTGTATGTAATGTGTTGTCAGTTTCAGTCCTCTCTTTGTATGTGTCTGCAGCCCTGGAAGGTTTTAATGAGAGGCCTGTTAGGTTTGTGTATGTGTGTTTGATGATTTACTGACAGTTTAGACTTCCTCTTAGTAATGGTGCCTGTTATCACTTTGCCACTGAATTTTCGCATAATGGCCGCATTGTCCGAAAGAAAAATCTCATGTTAGCTTGAGTCGAACTTGAAAGGATCCTCAGTGCGACCATGAAATAAGCTTGATGCTTGTGTAAATCCATTAACAAGACTGCTGCGGACATATTCATAACCCTGCTGCTTTATTGTGGACAGAAATGCGATGGAAAGGCTTTTAAGCCCGATTCAAAATGCAAGGAATGCACCAGATTAGACTCTGATCTAAGAACATTCTCCACACCAGCCCGGTCCCGACTGTAGGTTTGACCTGATGTGGAGGTCGTCGTCGTCCTCTGAGCGTTCATTATTGTTGGACGGGGCTGCGGCGGTGGCATTCTGTGTGTGAACTTTGGCTCGGTAAAGCTTGTGGAAAGCCACAGCTTTTGTCACAACCTTTTCTTTTGTTTCCTTGCTGTCGAATGAATGCTTTGCTTTTTCTTATCAGTAAACACCAGGCCCGCGTGGCTTTCAGCTTTCACCGGCGCACTGGGACGGTGAAGTGGTCACTCTTTTCACTCACTAAAATCCAGCTTTTTTTTTGTTGGGTTGAGTTTTGATCGAGAGGTTTTTTGTGAAGTAGCCCACTGCCGCTTCTTTGCACCAGGACGCCTGGTAACGTACAGTATGCAATTTTGGGATTTTAAAGGTTTGTCCTAATTACAAATTAAACTTAGCGTATTTATGCGAATATAAACACTCCTTTTTTTTAATTTTCAATGTTTGAAAACTTGGGGGATTTCAAATCTGCGCGTAAATATAAGCCCCTATTTTTTCGTATTTCATGTCAGGAACAATCACAAATAAACGGAAACACGTCGTCGTTACGCAGCGGTGCGCGTGTGCGTCTATATAATGTTAAATGATGCGTAGGCTGATGTGCTACAGTATAAGCTTTTATTGGCTCAAAAACAGAAATAAAGAAACATTAGTCACGCTGCGACACTTAACAGAGACAAAATAACACTGGACGAAGTAATTAAACAAAATACATTACAATATTCAACAGAGACTACAAACTATGACCAATGACATGAACTTTTGACCACTAGAATCTTATTCAAGTAAAACAATATCAAAATGATACGAGTCACAAGTTAGGTTTGTTCCTTCTCTATGGAGAATGCATTTTCAGAGGAATTGGAAATTTGACCCAAATTTATTTATTAAATAATTTTAGATGTTGGTTTCTGACCAACCTGAAAAAAAAAACCCCAGAATCAGCAAGATGTGATTTGAAAAGGAGGAAAGTGGCCAGGTAAGGTCAGGTCCATACAAGGATGTATGCCCATCCACACAGTGAAGCGTAAATGCACAACAAAGTGACACACACGCCGGAGCAGTGGGCAGCCTTGATCAGTGATGCCTGGGGAGCTGATCTGGTTTAGAATGGTACTCAAGGACACTTCCATTGTGGAACCAGGCCAGATTCAAACCAGCAAGAACCGCAACCCTGCTGGATTGATTTTACAATATCGGTCCGTCCTGCTTTTCTCAAATTTTCTCTCTGTAGTGCATATACACCAAATGTACAGCCATTTCAAGCAAGACATTTTAATCATTTAAAGATGAGGGAAGTTATTCACTGAAGAACATGTGAAAGCTACAGCGATGACGTCAGAACGTTCCGCACTCTGATTGTCATGTGACTTCACATACTGTTGTCATCATCCTCATCCTCGCATACCATTGCTGTCTTTTCATACACATTGGGACTTTGAAGTCTTGGGAAGGCGTAGTTAAACATTCATCTATCCTACTCTGATTTCCTGATGTGCATTCTTCGCAAACGATGCCTCCAGGAGAGCTTTTAACTTTTGATGGGTCTTCAGCTCGAAAAGCCATTTGATTTTTGAAGATGTTGTGCCCCGACTGTATCAGCTAGAACTGAAGAATTTTATATTCATGTGTTTTTTATTCATACCCATGTGCACGGAATCTGACAACTGCATCCCACCCAAGAGCATCCGTCCCACCTCGGTCTTAAATGATTTAGTCGCTTTTTTGCTGTTCATTCGGAGCTCATGAAAGCGGTTTTTATTATAGGCATGTGCGCACAAGGCTTCCGCTACACACTCATCACCATCAAATGAGATCCACTCCGTAGAAACAGACCCAGCAAGTTGTTGGTCTTCGTCCAGGGTGTTCCCCGAAAACTGGAAAGAGTTAAATCTGCATGTCTTCCCTTCGTCCAATGGAACTTGTTTCACAAGAACCTTCCAACTTGGCAGCAGTGTCTTTCGTTCACCCCGTTGAAATGTGTCTATTTGATGCAGTTTTCGAAAAAGGGTTTTCAGAATGACGCTCTGGGCAGATTTCCTAAAAGCAAATCTCCCAGGCTCTCTTAGATTCAACCTCTGTTTGTTTAAGAGACGTTGTTGGAGCTCCATCGCACCTACCACAGCGCCGAGCTCGGGACTCCCACAACGAAACGCATATCCTGCCCCCAAATCGCTCGTTTCTCAATCCCTCCGTCATGCGTAGGACCAAAGCTGAAAGCACGAGCCCGTCTGCCGCTTCAGAGATCCTCCAAATCCCTATTTGGTCCTAATGTTGGAATCTGTCATCATCACAATAACGCATTCCAGTGCTGAAATGGGAACCAGCGCTTTTAATCAGAACTGTGCAGAAACATATGACCTAACCTAACCTGCCTGATCAAAAGTAAAATCTAGTTTCGTCAGGAGTTCCCTGTTCAGGCTGTTGCTTAAATAAACGTCAGTGTGCTTTGTGTTTTTAGCGCTCAGTGTTTGCCAAGAGTTTAATGTCAAGCTGCTCGGGAGACTTTAGTGATGTGATGTTGATAACTTTGTAGAAATCTGTCACTAATGAAGCAGCCGCTTACGTAGAACTCGCAATGTTTTGGAACATGACGTGTGTGTTGTTGCCCAGAGCGTTTAACCTTTCTGAAGGAACGTCCCATTGAATGAGGAAACTACTTGGATGGATTTTGTGTGTGTGTTGAAGTAGCAAACATTAACGCCATTTTTCATCAATCATATGGCTGCGGTTTTCAATCTCCGACCACTTACGGACATCTTACTTGTACCGGATTGGACTCGCGTTTGCCTTCAGAACTGCCTTCATCCTCTGTGGCAGAGATTCAACAAGGTACAGGAAACATTCCTTAGAGATTGTGGTCCATGTTGAGACTATAGCATCACACTGTTCCTGCAGATTGGTCGGCTGCACATCCATGATGTAATGGATCCAATTCCACCACATCCCAAGGTGGAACATCTACATCCTGTCTGACATATTTTGGTGTGGAGGCCATTTGAGTAAATGAACACGTTTTCATAGAAACTAGTCTGAAATGATTCATGCTTTGACATGGCACGTTATCGCTGCTGGAAGTAGCCATCAGAAGATATGGTTCACTGTGGTTGTCAGTTGGATAAATGGATACTTGATGTGCTTGATTGATTGTTAAGATGCTATGGAAGGAAGGAAAAGGACGGAAGGAAGGAATTAGGAGAAGAAAGGAAGAAAGGCTTTTGTCAATATGGCCACTAGACCAAATCGAAATGATGCATCATTAAAATTATAGATACTAGATGGATGGAGAGAAAGACAGATGGACAGGTATTCCATCCATAGACAGTTAGTAGTCCCAGTGGGGAAATTGACAGCCACTCTTAAGATTTTTATTTTTTTTGGGTTAATTATTTAACGACTTTAAATATATTACTGAAGCAGAAAAGATGTTTGTGGAACATGTTGAACCAGTGAAGTCTTCTAAGCCTTTATATCTCTTCTGATGTCTGTTACCCTACCTCACCCTATGTCTTTTTTAAACTTTGGTTTCATTTTTCTTTTTTCTACTTTGGTTTCATTTTTAACCAAACATATGGAATATAAGCCTCAGAGAGACGGAAAGACAACCAAAGTGTAATGAAAACGCTGGTTTGTTCTGCTGGTGGGTGGGTTTGGGGATTTAGGAGATGTAGCTTCTGACGTGAAGGATCGGAAACTACAGATTTTTCCACAGCGAGACTGACCAGCAGGAAACGGTGGCTTTTCAATTACAGAATTGTACGGTGATTGATTAGAAACCCGAGGAACTCTGCGCTGGAAAAAAACGGGCATCACAGCAATTGGAGTCTTTTGCATATTCATGGTTTTGAAACGATTTTTAATATGAGTGTTGGCATATTAAAGCATTGAGTGGTCACGATATTGACTTGTGGAGCTCCTTTGTGCTATTTTTAGCGTCAGTGCTTTCAAAGAGCCAGTTTCACACTTTTTTTTTTCCCTATAAGTCCCAAAATTCTCTGGAGCACCACCTCCCCCTCACGCCGAGCTTGTATCAGCTAGAATCTGGCAGTCTCCAGGCGTTCTCTGAGGTCTAGACTAAAGCGAGCGCTCTGCTTTCTGGAGGAGCCTCATGAGTCACTCTTCCCAAAACCACCATCACTGTGTGAGAGCATCAGATTCACCACAGCTCCCGAGAAAACCCTCCTCGCTCAACTGTCACTGCGCTTCTATCTCCTTCCAGGCTCTTCTTCTGCACGGTGGTCCAGCGTTGGTGTCCGAAACCAGCCTGTTGATGCTTTGCAAACAGTCTAGATGCATCTAGATGTTTCTAGATGTGTAATTTTGGTGTTGTCGCAGGGCTGCCCATGCTTGGCAGTTCAACGCTGATATTTTGGGTTTGGCGGGTTCTCCAAAGTTCCCATAAATGAAATTCATAGTATTCAGTGCGTTGTGTAAAGCTCAGTATGGCTGTTGGCCTTCTAGAAGGAGGAGACTTGCTAGAGGTCCTTAATGCATTCCTGCTGAGGGCTCAGGCCGCTGGAGCTGCAGTGACCACATTTATGTGAAACCTGAAGCCTCTGCTGCTCCTACATACAAACGTGATGTAACCTTTAAAGTCACTGTCCGTCTGCGTGTTTTACACACTGGGTTACATACATGATTGTCATGCGAGTGTAAAGTTATCGCTCACATTCCCATGACCTTCAGGCCTTCAAGTCTGAGGTCAAATTTTATTCATTATTCTTGTTCGTGCTTTGTATGCCGGTGTTTTTATAGATGGCTTGAGCTCTGTCCAAATCGTCCTTCTATATGCACTATATGTTAGAGCTGCACGATTCTGGATAAAATGAGAATCACAATTATTATTTAGCCTTTTGAAAATTCAATAATTTAAAATATTTAACCCCGAAAATCAGGTTGTCAAACAGTAATATACAAAGCACTTTTGTAATACTTTTCAAACAATAATTATTTTTTAGGCGAGCTGATAATTTTATAATAATTTCCCCAACTGTAGATGCTGTATGTAGTTTTCTGAGGTTTCAAACCGCAATAAACAAACACACTTGTGAATGAAATCCTTTTTCAGGTAGTAAAATGTCATTAGCAGTTGATATCAGACTTACTTTACCGTTGTTTAATCACTCATTCTCCCTGTTTATTTTTTGTTTTTTTAACTCGACTGCTGCCTGACTCACATCCACTATTCTAGTGCAGGTAAAAAAATCTCGATTAATTGAACCTTTTAACAGTATTGCGTTTGATGTACTGTTATTTTATAAAAATGTTGCCTCAGTTGTTCTGTGCTTTTTACATTTGCGGTAAGAAAAAGACGTTCGTTTCATGTATCAAAAATTTTTCACAACTCTTCACAATTTTCACGACAATGCGTTTTTTTCAGGTTTTTCGTTAGGACATTCGTAAGTCAAGGTGCCACTGTACTGTACTGTACTCATATACCCACATATAGCTTTTTTAGTCCAGTTATTATTTGAATTGTCGGAATAATGATCCTAGTGCTTATTTGGCAATTGTGTTGATATTTCCGCTCTCCTTCCGTTCATGTACATTGGGTTCTGTAAAAGGCAAAGTTAAGCTCATCCTGAGTCTGCTGAGTCATGGCAGAAGTGACGAGTCCATCGCGACCTGCAATGTGCTACGAATACAAACTGTCTTTCAGAGGGAAATTGAACCCTGTCACCTTTCGGCACACTGACGCGCCACTGGACACGCAGACATCCTCGCATGCACCTTGCAGGTATTTGCCGGAAGAGAAGAAACAGCTGACGGTGGCAGAACAGAGAGCAAACCCTAGGGAGCTTGATGTCCTTGCTGTCAGGACATTTAACTTCCTGTGCTGCTTTGACCTCACCGGCCCAATGGATTGGTCGTGTGTGTGTGTGTGTGTGTGTGTGTGCAGATATTTTTTAACACCATTCAGGAGTTCACAAGGTATGTTCCGACTACTCGCTGTCTACTCTCTGATTTGCTTAAACATTTGTTTGCAATATTGTTTGGTGGATTCGTAGACATCGACCTTAGTTTACATTGTATACTGATATTACAATTTTTACTTTTTTTTCCGTGCTCAAGCTTCCATCTCATTTGGCTTGCATCTCAAATAAAATTTTCCCATTGAAAATTATTACAAGTTCCATAATTCGTTCCAACTCTTGTAACATTGTCCCATGTTTTTGTTTCATGTTATTGGACAAAGGAAATGCCACATTTAATCTTTAGTTAGTTTGTATAAGACTCGACAGACAGTTTGTAAAGATATAAGGAGGTTTTGCCCAGTGTGTTGGAGATCCGAGTTCCGAAGTTATTTGCGACTTGAGGAAAATCCTGCTTTAAAATTGTGTAGATCATTAACTTTGAACGTTGAGACTGGTGGGCAATTTTTTTTCCCACTTTGTCCAATTTCCAAGATGGCAAAGATAAAGTAAACTACATTTGTGTTTTAGTTGCAGCTGTACTTCAGAAGCTTGAACCTCTTCATAATGTTGCTATTGTCGCTGAAAAACGTCAAATCGTGATATGAAGACTAGAACTAGCTGTTGAAAAAAAAATAGAATCTGAAGGTCATGCTTTCGGCATGAGAACATTTAGGATGTTTTCGATCACGTAAGAGTGACTGGATGTTTGAAACGAACAGGGATCCTTAGGTTGATTTGTTATGAACCAGAGTGACTTTTTTTTTTCCTCAAGAGTTCTGGATTTTCCTTTTCCAAATGGTGTGAGTCATAGAGGCCTAGAGTTTTTTTTTTTTTTTTTTTTAGTTTTTTTTAGCATGTCTGTCACTTTCTGTTATTTGTATGTATATTTTGTCATTTGCATTTGTATTGTGTTCCTGATTCTTGTTTTTGTATCCTGTTATATATTTTAAACCGTTTCTTGCCTTCTATATTTTGGACCATATTTTAATATATTGTAGTTATTTATATTGGTTATTCAGTGTGTATATTTTACCACTATCTCATCTTTTTTTTTTGCACTAAACGGAGTAGCAATACTAATTTCATTGTAACCCTGTGATACAATTATGCGACAATAAAGGCATTTTATTCTGTACTATTCTATTCTATTCTATTCTATTCTATTCTATTCTATTCTATTCTATTCTATTCTACTCTATTCTATTCTAGCTTGAAATCCTCTCCTTGATTTCCTGTCATTCTTCTGTCATCCTGGTGTTTTAGCTTTCCTAGCCTACCGACACTAATGTGGAAGTTATTCCTCCCAACAAACTCCCTTCCTGGTTTGGCTTCACATGTTTTTTTGATTTTGATTCTTCCTGTTTCTCCTTCCGTTCACAGCGAACATGTACTTTACAGTCGAGACGAAGCGGGGAGGGTCGTTGTTGGCAAGACGATTGTTCCGGCGGAATGTTTGTAGTCTGTTGCCAAGCAGTGTGGCAGGTTTTGATTTACGATTACATCTTCCGAACCAGCAGCTTGTTGCAATTAGCATTGTCGTTTGAGGGGCCGATAGAATGGCTTGGTGGGTTGGTAGACGGTATTTTTGTTTGTTTGGTTGAATTTGCTTCCACATTCTTTTCGCAAGATGTCTTTTAGCATCATGCCATCGCCTGTGTGTTGAATCTTTTCTATCTGCCACAGATTTCTCATCTCGCCTTAAGGTGGTCAACGTTTTTTAATGTGACGAGGCCGATTCAATCCAGATATTTGGTTCCATTTGACGTGTCTGGGGTTCCACACGTGGCTGATTTGAATTCTGGGATCCAGGTCAGCTCTCGGCCAGCCATCCTGCTGAATAATGGAATAACGTTGTGGAGTGCATCATGAGAAATGGCTGGTTGGAGTGTCGTCTTTAGCTCAGGGTTCCTGATGAAGAGTAATTCTGACAGATCCTTGGGTGTTTAGGGGATCAAATCCTTGCTAGGCAACAGCGTTTCTAGCTGACTGTTACTCAGTTGAAGAAGCCTTCATGGGTACAGTACAACATAATTGTCAGATACTCAAGCCAGTGGAGTTGATTTCCACTTCATTTAGCTGCAAGGCTTTTATGAAGTCAGCAAAAGCAACACTGCCATGAAAGGTACCATATTTTTGGACCATAAGCCGTACTTAAAATCATTAATGTTTTTAAATTGACTGTGTCCTCCACAGCCATGATCCCTAACCCCCGGTCCGTGGATTAAATGGTTTAAAACAAATTTAAAACAAATTTTTTTTGTTCCATTTTTTTTTTTTTTTTTACATATCATACAAGTACCCCCATATTTGTGAAAAAGATTAAGAAATTCTGTAGTTGTTTCTTAACGATGCACCTTCTAATCCGAAGAATACGGTAATATCACATCCAATATCCTGAATTGTCAACTGTGCTGACATTCATCACGTTGACTTTGAGATCCGGGAATCTGCAAAACAACACCATGCTGCTGTAGTTTCAGCCGATCATCAATGCCAAGCAGAGGTGGGAATCTGAAGCCCATTCTAGAAGACGGTCCAGATTCCATTGTCTCCCTGAACATATTCACCCCAGTGACCATAAGTTACTATCTGCTACTGTGTGTGTGTGTGTGTGTGTGTGTGTGTGTGTGTGTGTTTTCCTCATGGATTCAGATCACGCCAAGGTACATCCACGTGTAACAAGATACACAAGTCGCCCTCATGTGCCCTCAGTTGTTCCTTTATCCTCACGCAGCACTCACGTCTTCCCTCTCGTCTCGTCCCGCCACACTGCGCTGCCTTTTACATAGTTACGCTTTTGTTACCAAATGGAAGGAAGGAGAAAAAAAAGTGACTAGTGGAGTGGAGTAAGGTGAAAGGAAGGAAGGTAGAACAGTGTGTTTTTGTTTTAAACTGCCCGTTTATTTATTTCAAAGGCCTGTAATGGTCACCCAGACGTGGGACTCTCAGCTCTCTTCTATTGTTCTGTATATTTCCGCTCTCCCGTCTGCTCTGACTACATTGTTCCTGACCCATTTTTAGACATTTTATTTTAGAAATCAGGGTTTTTTGCAGCGCCAAGTTGAGTCGGGCTAATTTTAGCCTCCCTGCAACCCAACAAACGAGATTTCGTTTCCACCTCACACTGCAACAAAGCCCAACAAGGAATTGACTTGGTGGTTGTAGAATCAGGAGGGATTCAAAGAGAACTTGGCATCCGATTGATTGTCTCTCGGCGAGGATTGTTGGTTGATCTAAAGAGTTGTTTTCCGCAGCAGCCGCTTGATGCTTGGCACTAATGATGTCTCCGTTTCTCGCAGGGTTGACGTGTGGCAGTCAGGTGATCGTCCCGCCTAAGGTGAACGCAGTGCTGGGCAAGAACGTAACCCTCGCCTGCAATGTCAAGGTGGACGCCAACCTCACCGTGACGCAGAGCTCTTGGGAACGCAAGCTGCCGACTGGTTGGGTGACCGTGGCCGTCTACAACTCCAACCACGGCATTTCCATTTCCACCGAGTATGAGAAACGCATGTCGTTCCGATCGCCTTCGTCCCACGACGCCACCATCGTGCTTCAAGACGTGGGATTCGCCGACGTCGGGATGTACACCTGCAAAGTGGCCACTTTCCCGCTGGGCAACACGCAAGCCACCACCACCGTCAGCGTGCTAGGTAACAACTGATCAGTACATTTCTTTTTCGTCAATCTGTTTTTTTATTTTTTTATTTTATTTTGGAAAAAACTTTATTGAAGCCAGGCGATCATACAGAGAGACAAATGAACAGCAAAAATACAACACACTATACAGAAACGGTGCAAATAAGAAGTACAAATTATACACATCATAAATTATAAAATACTTTAAATCTTTTACAGAACTCCACTGTTTTTAAGGCTTTTGAATTGCTCGAGTGTTGAAATAGAGTGCAAATTCCTCACAGAAAAGAGAAAGGAAAAGTTTACTACCGTTGAATTTAGATTTATGTATGTTTAATTTTGTATAAATAAAAATAAAATAATCACGTTAATAACAAAAAAATTATCCTTCAATTTTTTAGTCAAATTAAGTTAAACGAAACGTGTTTAAACATCAGAGTTCCGTCAATCTGTTTTTTGCTCTCTGATTAGGTTGGATGATGCAATCGTAGCATGCGCTTGTTTATTATTGCTAAAGTGGCGTGATCAACCTTTTTCATCTGCGAGCTTGACAAACAGGCGTGCAAGCGGGTGCATATCCCAGCTGGCCAATAATGCCCTGCTTATTTGTCTAAGTGGGCAGATTTTTTGCGTGTCTGCTAAGGCGGGGAAGAACATGGAGCCACCTTGAGGATCGAGAGCCCCTGATAAACATGGTGTTTAAAGGTTCTAGAGACAAAAGGAACTTGAAGCACAGTGTGTTTTTAGGTATATCAATTGTACATTGGATTTCGTAGGGAAAATGTGGCTGTGTAGATCTCCACAGAACCAAGGGGAAAACGGTGAATAACATGCCATTGTTAGTATGTGTGAGATAGTTTACACTGTGCTGATTCCAGATCAGTCTGATTGGTCTAGAACCGGAAACTGTTGTTCAGATGAAATTGAACTTGAGCACAATCACAGCAGTGCAACAACTGGTGCGTCTTATTCTCCTACGTACGTTCTTTTTAGAAAATGGAGTCGAATAGAATGTCTTTATTGTCATTGTATCACAGGGTTACAATGAAATTAATATTGCTTCTCTGTTTAGTGCAAAACAAAAGATGAGGAAATGGTCAAATGCACTCGCTGAATAACCAATATAAATAACTACAATATTTTAAAATATGGTCCAAAAAATAGAAGGCACAAAACGATTTAAATATTGCACAGATACAAGAACACAACAAAAATGCATTTCGATGCTTAATTACCCAATTAAGCAGAAATTTGTCCCAAATAAGTAAACAATGCCAGGCTTTTGTAATGGTATTTGTATCGGGACTTAACAAATTGCCCCAATTAAGCGGAATCAACTATGTGAAACACGAAAGACGATATTAACATGGTAAACTATTATAAGACACTCCTTTAGGAATCATACACTTGATTCAATGATTTATAGAAATGTAATCTGACAAGAAATCCCAGTCGCATTGCACTAATTATCAACAGCGGAGCCGTTTAGCCATAATTGAGAAAAAAATGGTGTGACTATGAGAATAAGGGCTTTCCATCACCTTTAAATTCAATAAGCGTCCTCTCCCAGGATAAAAACCGTTTAAATTTGGACCCGTTCCACACATAATGTACGCGCTGTATTATAGAGTAATAAATGTCATGTGGACGCACAAGAACAGAGACGCTTCATGCAGAACGAGAAAGATGATTTGCTGGTGATGATGTCATGGTTGAATCCAGCCGCGTGATTGGAGGGAAATCAGAACGAGGAGTGAGTGGCGCTTCAGTGAAAGGAGAAGTGGGATGGGAGGGGAGGGTGTGCCGGAGGATGGAAAGTGGTGGTGAAGTGAGAGAGCAGGAATGAAGGAGGGAGGGGATGGGGACACGCGCCGGGCTATAATTAGATCAGCAAGAATGTGTGTGTGTGGGACTGTCTGCGTAGACACGGCAGAGTGGAAATCATGCCCACTGCTTGTGGGATCCGATGCACTTTAGGGTCAAGGATGTTGTCGCAAGGCCTTGTCATGTTTACTGGCTGAAGCGACAGGTGAGAGTCTGTGCTTTCTGTCACGGGGTTTTATTACATATCATTTACATGGATGCAGGCTCAGGGAATCTCTGAAGAGCAGCTGCCAGGTTTGACGCTGAAGGTCAACATCAGAAATGCAAAGCTTGACCAGCTAAGAAGAGAGACGAGATGAAAAGCAAACTTGTCGTTGCATGAACACGACACCTGTATTATAATAGGAAGGTATGCTTTCTACACATATGCCTTCTATAAATCGTCATTGTTCTCTTCTGATGATCAAAATGAGTTTTTTTTTTTTCGTATGATAATGATTGACTTGTGAGGTGACGGTCACACCGGCCAATCAGATAGTTTGGTTTAAATGACCAAGTTAATCTAAGTAGATCTTAGGGAAAGTTAAAATATATTTTTTTTAAATACAGTCGATTCCTGTTTATGGAAACACGACCATTTTGACCCAATAAAGCGGCTCATATTTGTGCTATGTGGTAAGAAAGACTTTAGTCATCCCTGCAATTAGGCAGCAAAACAAAAACAACATTGATACAGTACAGTCCGTTCTATTCTGCTAAATCTGGATCCGTTCATTTTGTTCCTAATAACTAATCAATTGTATTTATGCACTTTCCTGAAAAAACGGCATCGTGTTCATTGCTATAAGATGAGATGTGCGTCGCATAATTATATATTTGTATAGTTAACGAGTCAATAATTAAAGCGTATAATTAGTTCATTTTGTGTTGACTGTGCATGCGCTTAGTGCTGATCAGTCAGATCTGTATATCGATCTATATAACTGATTCCTGGATTATAGAATCACATAATAAATTATAGGATATGATTATGGACTTTGATATGTGTCACAATTAAGCACCTGTTCTGATTAACCAGTGTCCCAATAAACAAAATTCAACTGTAAATAGACTAAATCAAATATGATAAATTTAATTAATACATGAAGCAGTGCTCATATATACACATTTCTAATATATGTATTAGAAATATAAATACAGTAGGCTTTGGGAAATCCTAAAGTCCAAATCATAGCTCATGTGATATATCATCCCTGCTTTGTTGGGGCAAAATGATCATGTTCCAGTTAAAAATGTTTATTTTACTTTTCCTCCCCTAATATCCACTTGTCATTCGAACCAAACTATCTGATTGGCCGGCGCGACTGTCACCTCACAAGTCAATCGCCCCCTCACTTTGGCCACGGATCCCAGGACACTGTTCCCATTTGTCCCCCTGACTGTTGGCGTCCATCAGCCGAGAGGCGGAAAGGGAGAGTGGCCACACATGTTAAGCTTCTGTCAGACACGACTCTGCTTTCCAGCCCAGAACAGTGCGGGATTCATCACGGCTCACACACACCCAGTCTACCTCTTCTACAGAGAGCAACTGTAAACTGGATAAGCCATTAAAACAAATCATTTCATCTTCTCTGGAAAAGCACTTAGAGACTGTGATGGCAATCCGAGGCCTCGCTTAGCCAGTCGTTACTGTAGCGTTTTTGTTTTCTTCGAGTAACTTTTTTGTTCTCAAAGAAAATCGAATTACTCTTCCAGTCTTATCAGTTTATGAAGTTATTGGATGTGGTACAAGAGAGATTGCTAATGCTTGGGGGATTCGCTAATAGTTGCTTTGTGCCCTTGTCTGGATGGTTTTCCTCCAGCCAGTGTTAATTTTGACAAATATTTTTAAATTAATTTTAGCCATGGGCAACTGAGACTAAAACTCAGTTTTATTTTAGTTCCACATTAGTAAATCTTAATTTTTTTCGTTTTTAGTATCTTAACTTATTTTAGTTGACTAAATACCACAACATTTTAGTCGACTAAATTACAGTATAGATTTAGTCAACAAAATATAGGCACTATATATTCAAAATATATACAAAGATCTTGCTTATTTGGAAAAATAACATTTATTTTTCTTGAACGTATTTTTATAAACTTTTCTTTTGTCATTAATGAAACTTTAAAGAGAAAATTAAATACATTTAAAAAGTTGTTATAAAGTTTTTGTTTCGTTTTTGTCAGGTAAACTGTGTTGTAGACGAGGACGAAAATATATAAAATGTTTTTAAGCAAAATGTATCATCTGAAAACATCTTGTACAAAAATGCTGATGGTGTTTTTGCACATTAAAGCTGAAGTTGAAGCCCAAAAGGTGGTACGTTTACACTCTTCTGCGTCTCTTTCAGTGGAACCGAAGGTGTACGTCTCGGCTGGATCTGCTGCTCTGATCGATGGCGAAAACGAAACCACCGTGGCCACCTGCATCGCCGAGAGGGCAAGACCCCCAGCCGAAGTCCATTGGGAGACCAATCTCTTTGGCACATCCGAGGTGCACGAGCCGGAAGATGCCAACGGTACCACCACCACTAAAGTGCACTACACGTGGCTGCCGAGTCGATACGCCCAGGGCCACACCATCATGTGCGTGGTGAAGCATCCAGCCCTCCAGAGCGACTTCCGCATCCCTTACATCATCAACGTGCAGTGTGAGTATTTTATTTGTGTATGGTTTTTTTTTTTTTTTTTTTTTTATTGCGGAGTGGATTTTCGTGTTCTGGATCAGGACTACGCTATATGGCTCTTTCTGATTTGTCACCTATTTAGTCTGAGCTAACTGATTGGTTCGCATAGGGCTGGGCGGGTAATCGAAAAGTAATTTCGATTTCGAAGACATTCAGAACTTATAATTGATCAATTTTTTTCCAATTATTTCAATTACTTTTCCTTGAAAAAATTCTACCGCTCCACGTTATGTTATTTCGTTATTCCGAGCAACAAGAATAGCTTATACAAAAAATACAACTCTGCCTCCATCATTTGAACACATTTTTGTTTCAGGAAGGAAGACATAAAGAAGTCTAGTGTAAACACGACAGAACAACGGTTAAAAAAAAGTGGAATTTTTGTAACCTATTTTATTTAGAAGATAATGGCTCATTTTATACTTTTAATAAGATGCCAAATGTACAAGTTGTTCATTTGTTTTTAATAAGAACAACTGTTGGCAAAAAATTGTAATAAAATAATAATCGTGGTAAAATGTTCAATGATCTACGATTTTGAACCGAGTTTTAGGCCAAACTGCCCAGCCCTAGGTTCTCATCGTGGGATGCTGATGTTATCAAAATTTTAAACTACTGTTTGTAACATTTAACTTAGAACCTGTTTTTTTTATAGCATTCAGTGCCGTTACTGTCCACATGACAGGACGACGTGATGCAGTCTTGTGAAAGACGTGTCGTGATAGACCTGAAAAGCCTTTACAGAATCCTGATTCGCACTGGATCAGAGTTTTGGTGCGCCGAGGATCTATGATGGTCGTGTAACATGTTCGTAACTGGAGATCCTTGTTCAACCAAAGAAGCGTAGATGTGTGTTGGCGGTTTGAAATATAGATGTAGCAGTGAACTATGAAACAGTTGGTGCGCTGAGTATTGGGAAGACAAGGCCACATCAGTCAAGGTATGACACTCATGCGCTCAAGGACTACAGTGAAAAGCTTTTCTTCCTCCGCCCTTCATCTTTCTTTTTTTGTGTGCATTACGTCTTAATTTGAGGCTTGTTGGGCTGTTTTTTTTTTTAAAGCCGCAATTCATCGTCCAGTTAGGACAGGACAGGATGGGATGGACTTTATTAATCCCACAGTGGGGAAATATAGTGATCTAAGCAGCATGTTGAACATGTGTACAATACGTGACGCTCCATATGTGTGGATCCATGGGGCCTGATAAAGATTTGTTAAAGATCTGTTCGCATTTTTGTCACATTTATGACACACAACGATCTAAAAAACTCAACATGGTAGTGAGTCTGTTACTGGTTCTACATATTTTACCCATAATGTATTAAGTTTTCGTATTTTAATGGAAAGCCAATTCGACCCAAACGTGAAAGGGTTCTCTGTTTGGTTAAAAGCACATTAGTTTGATATCAATGTTTGTAGTATCCTTATAAAAAGTGTAATTGGATTTTATAATGATGATCAAGGATTTCCCGCAGGGCGTTAATGAAGTATATACCTACCTATATCAGTTGTTCATGTTACAAAATAATATAATATACGTATGATACGTATAGACTTTTTACCAATTGAAATCTTAAAATGAGTTATTTTAAGTATCATTATAATTGCTAAAAATCCCAAAGTTGTTTTTAAATTGCTTAAAATATGAAATATTGCACTATATCATTTATAAGGTATGAAAGGCTGTTTTGCTTCAGATATTCTTGAAATATTTCCCGTAAGGCAATCTTGAGTGTCTCGAAAGGACCACATTATTGTTATTATTATTATTATTATTATTATTATTATTATTATTATTATTATTGTTGTTATTATTATTGTTATTATTATTGTTATAATTATTATTGATACTATTATTGTTATTATTATTATCAATATTATTATTATTATTACTGTATTATTGTTTTGATGATTATTGTTATTACATTCATGACATGTTTTGCTATTTATTTCTAGATCATAAAGATTTCAGATATGCAAATGCCCAGTATGTGGGGACGAAGGGATAAAAAACATTGATGACCCTTTCACCTCGTCTCCTTCATGTTGTCAAATCAATAGGCCAGATTAAGAGTATCTTGATCTTGAGAGTATCTCTACCCCAGAATCTTGCGGAAAATTCTATCCAATCCAGCTAATGCATGTGAGTAACCCAACGATAAAGACGACGCAAGAAGTCGGTTGCAAATGTCCTGTTTTTAACCAAAACACCAACTTCAGGCAAAAACACTTTGTTACCTTTTGGAAATGTGTGTGTGTGTGTGTGTGTGTGTGTGTGTGTGTGTGTGTGTTTTTTATTTAGCTTCTCTTTGCATTGAATGGATCCTTTGTTCTTTGTGTGTGCAGTCGCCCCAGACATCCTGGTGGTGGGATATGACGGCGACTGGTATGTGGGCAGGGACCATGTACAACTTAAGTGTCAAGCCAAGGCCAACCCGCCTGCCCAGCACTTCCGATGGATCAGGTGTGTATCTGCAGAGCCTGGAACCGGTTCAAGGCCTTTTCATCTCCAGCAGCAGATGCTCCTGCAATTCCAGTCTTTGTTTGCAAACTGTCAAATTAGCTATGCAAATGGCCCTATTTCATGAGCGGCTGCCCAAACATTCTCGGCATTCAAAACAGCCCGCTGCTTCAGCATCCAACCCTGCTGCATTTTGACGCGTCCGCACCATATTTCATTCTAATGATAGCCAAACAAATTCTTCGTAATTCAGACCCTCCAACTTTTCTTATCAATTTAATAATATGCAATGTTTTTTGCGATTTTGCCAATACCGCAGATAAATTATATGATATTCTTAATCTCTCATTCTAACATTTAATGTTGAAAATTGATACAGCCCCAAAAAAACAACAGCTCCATAAAGGAAATCAGCTGACTTTGTCTTTGCTTCCCCAACAAGGAAATGCTTAAAATTCTTCTTTATAAAAGAATAATAGATATTTATATATTGATATTGATAGAATTTATATTAAAAAAAGTAATTTATTGACAGTTTTTACGCGAAAATAAGCATTTTCACATTTTCTACGCTCAAAAACATGGGGTGCTGCTTATAATTGGCAATTTCAAATATGCGCATAAATATAAGCCCCTTTTTTCTGTATTTCAAGCGAGGAACAATCACAAATAAACGAAATCACGTTGTATTTTTGCAGCGGTTCGCGTGTGCTTCTATATAATGTTAATCTGCTCATGCGCCGAGTCTGACTAAAGAGCAAAGAATCTTGGGAAATGAAGTACTGACCACTAGAATTGACTTTTTATCTATTTTTGAAGTAAAACAATATTAAAATGATATGAGTCACAAGTAAAAAATTGCAAAGTTCGTCAAACAAAACTATCAGCGGAAGAAATGTCTTTGTCAAGCCAAACAGTCCGTGCGATTTGTTCACCAAGACAGCCATGTCCTCAAATAAATACATTTTTAACTTGCAGAAAATTAGCATTTTCTCAACTCACTCGCAGAGAATATGTGCGAGGATGAACATTATTCATTATGTAAGAATGCATTTCTGTAGTTTAAAATCCCCAAATCTCTTTTAGTTATTTGCTTTATCCTTAGAAAATTATATAGTGGGAAAAGCAGCTCGCTTTTTTGCGTTTCAAAAGAAGTCAAATTATTGAATACGATTTTTCTTTCAACGTACAGTATTTGTGCATCTGGACATTACTGACACATTTTTTGTGATTCAGGCTGGATGGAGAGATGCCAGACGGAGCGGAGATGGCAAATAACTCTTTGGTTTTTACGAGGCCACTTCAGAAGAACGACTCTGGGGTTTACCGATGTGAGGTGGCGAATGACATTGGACTGCGCAGTCGAGACATTCGAGTTCTCATTCAAGGTGAGTGGCGAGGCCTAACACATGTCTCGTGTTTTTGTGCATTTACTCGATATATATAATCATCGTAATTACATGGGATGTTCCAGATAAAGCAGTGGACGTGTATGTTCTTTAAAATAAATCCAATGGTGGACTACTTATTCATACTGTTTCTTTAGGTGCAAATAACAGCTAGTTTTCTGAAACGCTCAAAAGTTTACTTTTTATCGATGTTTGATATTTTTGATGAGCAAATAAATCCGTTAGACGCAAGCACCTTCTCAAGCAAAGCTCAAGCCATTTTCCTCGACCTAAAAATCCCGTTCTTGAGTCATGTTCTTTGGCTCGACGGCTTTTTTTTTTCTTCTTTGTGCATCTGATGTGACCGTCAGAATCCAAGGTGTTTGTCTCCCATCTGTTTTGTGCAAACATTACACACAAATCCCGCCCTTTAATTCGTTCCAACTCCACTGATTTATCGATCACACACAACCACTCTTTTATTTTCTCGCCCTGTTACTTCCCCGAGCCACATGAGGAAGTCGAATAGTGAAGCAACCTTGACTGAGAAATGTCCCAGATTCATGAAACATTCACCAGCTCTTTTCAACCGTCATTAATTATGTATTATCCGTTTTTTTTTTTTTTTTAACGCTCGCCCCTTGAGAAAGATTCAACGTTTGCGTGCGTGTTCCTCTGCTCCGCATGTGAACCGCTTCTTGATGCTGGAGTTGTCTGACGTGATGCTTTTTTATCCCGCTAAGAGTCCCCGTGCGTCATGTGTCTAAAGCGTGATGTTTCTACTAGACTGCGTGCTGCGAATGTTTGCTCGTCGGCGATGTTTGTGATGTCACTGATCTTTGTGCATGAGTTTGGGTGGTCTGTACTTGTCCTGCATGTCAAACACCTATGCCTCACCGTTCTGGTGGCGAATAATCGCTCAAAAGCGTCCACACGCACCCTCCAAATCCAACAATCACAATCTGCTTAGAATGTTCAGACTAGCACTCGCATATATTGTAGATGAAATATAAGAGATCTGGATGTTATTTAGGTAAGACGAAGCTTGCAGATGTTTGCTGACCTTCCACTTCCTGTCCTTTACGTCCCGCTCTCGGCTTCTCTGGATATTTACATGCTGGAGCGCCACGGTTTATTGATCCAAGCGCGAATCATTCTTGAACTCCTGGGACGAAATCGAATAAATTAAAATAAATTGACGACATCCATCTCTGTGTTTTTGCTTTAGAGATTAATTCTGTCATTTACTCACTGTTGTTAGATGATGAATTAGGATATTTCACATCATTTGTTACATTCATTTGGCGTCAGATACAGCAACATTTTTAATTTGTTGTTTTGGCTAATTTGATAAATATGCTTTAATTGAAGCTATGAATCAAATTATTTAAATAAGAACGTTAGTTTGTTGTTGCTTCATTGCAACACATTTAATAAACAAATATTTGGGCATTTATTTTTTAAAAGCCCTATAGCAGAACATCTAAATCGGAAATTTTGTATTGTTTGGCATTTAATCCTCCTATTATGTTTGGCTCAAAATTTCCAACGTTTATAAAATTGTAAGTATTTTTTCACTTTAAAACTTGTACTCATCATCTACTACTACTTCTATTGTATATATATTTTTTGTTTTTTATATTGTTTATTTATAATTTTTATTGTATATAATTGTATATATTATGTTCGGGTCAAATTGACTTGTGTTAAAAGGTTAAGAATAAAACATTTTTATTAATGTAAATAAATAATGTAAATAATAATACAATATATATATATATATAATTAAAAAAAACTTTATTGATGTTCCTCTGAAAAGAACATAATAGGAGGGTTAAACTCATAAAGAAACAAACATAATAGGAGGGTTAAACTTTCATACAGAAAATTAAAAGAAAAGTAATGTGACATTTAAATATCTTCCACATTTTCATTTCATGCCCAAACTTATTTTTATTCTAAACTTGTAGATGTGGTTCAACACATGTAACACAATCAAGCCTTGGGAATATTGTGGGAGTGCGGGCAGCATTCTGGAATATTACATTGAAAATTAAGCCAAAACAATAGGCGTTTTGGTTTTCACGAACCACTTCGACAAGCTTTTTCAGTCAATTTCAAAGTAACGCTAGACAACCATTCAAGTTAATTCCAGTAGGTCATACTGGTGTCAAAGTGTTTTTTTTTTCTGTTCCAGTGCCGCAAATAATTTCCCTTTTTTAGCTCAAACTACTATAGTCGGAAACTCTCGGGCTGGACTCACTTCACAGTGCCTGCACACACACTTCACCAGCCAAATAGCTTTCGCTGCTCGATGTTCCGTGACGGGATAGTTAAATTTTCAACTCCTAATTGCAAGAATGCTGCACGTGTAGTGTAGATGCACGATCAAACACTCCCCAACGCCGCTGAACCCATCATTCCGGTCATCATTCCTTCACCCAGTAGTTCATATCCTTTCCTTCCACCATTCCTTCCCACTCCCCTTGTCCCCATCACTCCGCACTTGGTCATCCTCCCAGCTAACACGGTGATGTCTTGCTAAGTTCCATTGTTGGCACACTGCTTTATTTGATGTGTGTTTAGCTGCGCTCATGATGCCCTTAATCCACCCCGACTCCTCTTTCTACCCCATTATTTGGATCTCTCTTTGCCCTGGACCACAGTTTTGGGTGTCAACTCAGCAGATCAAGCTTAAAAGGCCAGCCTAGTTTGGCTAGTAGTCCATTGCTCAAACCCTGGGACTGTCGGTTCACGGCACTGGAAGATTCCGTCCGGTTATTTGTTTCCAGATTAGCAGCGGCCTCGCGAGCAAATTCACATGACTGTTAATGATATTCTGATGTAGTTTGCATTGACATTATCTACTTTTCTTTGTCTGTCCATCCCTTCCTCCCACCCCTCCTTCCTTCCCTCCATTAGATCCTCCCACCACCATGCCCCCCACCACCCCTGTGCGCCTCCTTACCGCCGACATCTCCGCCACAGGGCCGGGCAAAAAGCAGCGAGTCCGCATCACTTCGCCAACGCTAGCGCCCTTGCCAGAGGGCATCCTGGGTACGATAGTGGGCGGGGCCGTGGGTGGAGTCCTCTTCCTCGTGTTAGTGCTCATTCTGGGCGGAGTTTACTACCAGCGTCAGAGGCAGACCTTCCGTGGCGACTACTACACCAAGCAGTACCACGGACCCTCGGACATGCAGAAGGCTCCTCAGCCCCACGAGCTGCAGCAGGTCTACAGCAAAGGCAGTCCCGACATCAAGCTCAAGTCCAGTCAGGACAATGGCACCATCTACCCCGATAAAGACCGAGAGGAGTGGGGGGACCGCGAGAGGTCTCAGAATGGCCGCAGTAGAGCCCTGAGAGAAGCCACGGCTCAGCTCAACCAGCAGAACAGGCACGAGCAAGGCTACCACAACCCCCCGCGGTTCAGCCCCGCCCATCACATCCAGAGGAGCTCGCTACAGGCCGAGCCCTGCAGGTGCCCCGCCCCGCAAGTCATGAGCAACGGCTCCCCCTATCTGCCGGAGGAGGCCTACGACAATGACTATGTGTCGCACACCGACGGCTCCATGATCTCTCGCAGGGAGTGGTACGTCTAACGCCACGAGGAAAAAGACTCTTCAGGATGCAATAAGTCTAAAGACTGGTGCGTTGTTGCGCACAAACCCTGATGATATTCGGATTGTATGTTCTTTTTCGACGTTTGCTGGTTTAAAGGATGTTTGGGGACCAAGAGTTCGACTGGTCGCTCCACGTTTTGTTTATCCTCTCAATGAAGACTTTTTCAGTTTCTTGGTCGTCTTGCCAATTATTTTATATGCCGTGTGCCACAGAACTACTTTAATGTGATGAGCAAAGTATTCAAGTGTTTCTTTAGTGAAGGATGAGTTTCCGAGTGGTGTAAACTTTCATTTACGCTTGTGGTCTGACGGAGGAAGTAATCAGCTCCTGTCAACAGCCTGGTGGTTACCATGGCAACATTCCCGCATCTGAGTTGAACCGCCACGGGGAGGAACTCGACGATGCTTAATTCAATAAAGTCGAAAGATGATTAGTGGAATTGGCCGTCTGCACGTGGACAAATTTAGGCGTATTTGCATATGTCTGCATTACTGTATCGGTTTGAATGTCTTTACGACGTCGATGAAAAACAAATTTGGCCTTTCCTTATCCGCCGTGGGGAAAAAATCAAGAATTTTTTCCGTAGATTTAGCCGTGACTTGTTTGTCAGATAATCACTGCCAAGTATTAAACCCATCAACTGATTTCCGATGCGCGTGGCGAGTTCTGTAAATGTCGGTTTCTTTTGAATCCATCCGCACACACTTGATTGGTTCTGTTCGCGGTCCGTGTTCTGATGTTCTTTAAAAAAAAAAAAAAAAAAAAAAAAAAAAAGTTCCTCAAAAATGTCATGGTTCCTTTCAGTTTTTCGTATTGTTCACGGACATTGTTCATTTCACTGTACTGTTTTGATATTACAGATTTTGAGAAGTTTATTGGAAGCAAGGATTATTTGTAAATGTGTGTGTGTGTGTGTGTATGTGCGCATCCAGAGCCTTTTCTTTTTGTTATTTTTGTGTCTAATAAATATGTTCCCGATCTAAGGTTCAACACACCACATCATGGCATCTGATGAGAGGATGCAAACATTTATTTTTTCTTTTATTTGTTGTTTCTAAAGAGCTACTGTAAGAACAAATGTAAAGAAAATCAGCTGAAATGTATTTACGGTGTAATATTTTGTTCAAAAACAGCAAAAGCGTTGGAATACATTTGTTTTCAAATAAAGCACCTTTTTTCTGTTTTTGGTGTGGAGGTTTTGGGTGTGCCGGGTTTCTTCAGCTGCTGAAGCGTTCCCTGTGGGGGTCTCCTCTGCTTTCCTGGAGGGCTCCGGGGACGTTCCTCACGCCCACTTCTCCTTTGCTGTGGTTAACCTACTTCATCTCGGAAGAGAATTGCGTGCATCGCGGCTCAGGCATTTTTGGTGGGAAAGCCTGCAGCTAGAAGCTTCCGGTGGATGGGGGTTAAACTTCCTCCAGACTTACCTAAGATAACTCTAAAGAGGGGGGGATTACGGACTTGTTGATCCTTGTGTTTGCGCTGCTTTGCCGTCAGTCTGTGCGAGGAGATGAGGAGGAGGCTGGTTGAAGAAGGGAAGCGGCAGAATTGTCTCGAGTTGCCTTTTTGTCCCGTCAGCTGCTCTTCTTTACACTTGTCAATAGTCACACAATGCCATTTCTTCAAATAAGCCAAAACAAAGGAGGTGAGGCGTAAAACGGCCACCCGTAAGATGATCCGGACCATTTGTTCTTAGAATAGTTTATTAAATGTTGCCGGTGCGTTTTTTTAATTTAAAAAAAAATGCTTGACGCATTTTTTTTTTATGGGGTGGTTAATTTAAGGCCCTGGGGGCAACGTTGACCTTTGGTGACCCTCTGATATGGTCCCGCAACCCACTGGGATGAAGGGAAGGTTACTACCCATCCACCCCTTGTAAAAAAAAAAAAAAAACTTTTTTAATTACAGGGAGAATGTTGAAGTCTAAAGAGGAAAAAAAAAACATACAATTCCAACAGGAAAAAAGTAAAAAATGATAAATCACTTGTCTGAGCTTTTACATTTACTTGTAATAGATATTATTGTAATATTTCCATGCTCAGAGGTTCTCATAGGTTCTCTTCTAATCTACAAATAAGAAAAGTTCTCTAATTAAACACATGACCTATTAAAAAGTAAAAAAATCTGAATACAATTTTTACAAATATTGCTAAAATGCAAGTTTTCTGTCCCAGTCTTGGTCCAAAAGAAAAAAAAATACATTCTGTAAATTAAATGCATGACCTTTTTAAAGTTATTTCATTATGAATCTTCGTCAACTCGAATTTGAAAGTACCGTATCTAAAACTTAAAAAAAAATAAAACCTAAAAATATATAATAAAACTTAATATATAAAGCACTAAAAATACCTTTAAAAGAAATGCTCTTTAATCTACTGCGAGAAAGTGTCAGAAACTGGACGTTGTTCTCATGATGGACCGCTGGTCTGGAGTGTTGGTCAAACTATATCTTTAGAAAGTAACAGTCGTTCATTATACAACCGTTGGCCTTATTACGGGTGAGAAGGTCCCGTTCCCTTATTTCCCTGGGTGAATGGCTTCTCTGAGAAGGTTGTACCTTCAGACCTCCTCTTCCCTCTAAGTGCCACTGATTGGTTACATTAGTTCGCTAGAATGGTTTTTGTTTGCCCCAGCCCCCTTCCAGGCCATTGACACGGTCTCCATGGCAACAGACTCTTCCCATCCGCCTGATAGAGAGCTTGTTCTCACGAGGGATACCTGTGTCTTCACGGAGAAAAGACCAGGCTAAGACGCTGGATGAAAGGGAGCAATTGAGTGGAAAAAGAGAACGTGGGGAAACGAGAGGAGACAGGAAGTGGATGGGCGGAGTCTGGAAGAGAAGCCAAGGTGGCACGGTGAAACTGTTTTATAATGCAACATTTGACTTTCAAACAATGCTAAATTAACCCTCCTAATATGTTCGTTTCAGAGGAACATCAATAATGTTCTCTGATCAATTTGACCTGGGGGCCTTTTATTATGTATATAAGTGTCAAAGGTTCCCCAAAACTGTGTGTGTGTGTGTGTGTGAGACAGTAGTGTATTATGTCTCATTGTTGCAAGGCGTTACAAACATGTAAGCTGAACTGATTTTGTTTTTGTAGATTACACTAAGACAAGCAGAAGTTTTAAAGTGAAAAAGTACTCAAATATATTAAACCTAAATTTTTTTTCAATTTGAATAAACTTTTTCAATTTGACCCGAACATAATCTTTGTAATACAAAGATGTAGCATGTTGTTACAAATATGTGAACCTAATCATTATATTTTATATGATTATTACACTAAATAAGCCAAGCAGGAGAAGTTTCTTTTGAAAAGTAAAAATATAAAAACAAATTCACCTTTCAAATTTTCAAACTTCATTTTGACCCGAACATAATAGGAAGGTTAAATAGTCACTTAAATGCAAAATAGACAGTGGTCCTTTTAAAGGCTTGTCATTGACTTCTGGATTAATTCTAGTTGATGAAAGTACTGGGGAGGAAATAACACCGTTGAAAAAAAGCTTCAATTTTATTTCGCCTGATGCATGTTTTATGGAAAATGTGTTGTTTTCATCCAGCATCCGTAATCTGACATTTTTCCAGCCATACATCCAAGCAGTTATGAAATATTTCCCTCAAATGCTGGACTATTATTAAATGTTCAGTACCCTATTTTAGAGTCTCGCATTTATGAGAAATGGATCTGCTTGGAGAGTGTTGCTGTGCTTTATTATATACGAGACACAGATATACTATACTCATAAATGGGCCTCCTGGTGGTTCTCAGGATATCATATTCAGCAGAAAGGGGGGAAAAATACACCATTTTTCCCCTCCAGGTTTAATTCAATAGATAAATATCTCCTTTAGCTGTCTTAAAAATCCAGAACGTAAATCTCTAAATGTGCCATCACTTGAGAACAAAACGTGCTGACTTTTTATTTCAGCTCTTTAATTTATCTAGAGACGAGTTGAATCAATAATTCAGAGCGTTTGGCGAATTAAACGGATTCACGGTGAGCAGTTATTTGAGATCTTTGCAAAACACGGGATTAGGAAAAGCGTTTTGTAGACCACCCACAATCCACTGCTTTTCTGATAAAGCTGCTCATTTAAATCGGAGCAGGTACAATGGAAGACGGCCTTTGACCCTTGACCTACCTGTCTGTTCAATCATCTAAACAAACCTCTTGATGTGACTCGAGTGGTGGTCTTTTGGTGGTACGCCTGTGATTTTAAGGGATTTGTGGAGAGCTGTTTGTCTCCATAATACGTACCGTAATGTATTCGCAGTATTGTAATATTTAGACTATAAGAGCACTTTAAATCCAAAAAAAAAGAAGTTTAAGAATTGGCTTAATCTGCAAGTTTAACAATTGGCGTAATTTGGTCTAGTCTTGAACAAAATTGCACTTTATGTTTGGAAACAGATGAAGAAAAATGCGCCTTATAGACCAAGAATTACGGTAAGTACGTAATAAACCCAGTCCTGCTTTGCCCAAATGCATTGTGGGTGTGTTATCAAACGGCATAATGGAAAGCTCCGAGGTTGAACAATGAATAATATTGACAGCTTAAAACTCACCTGATCCCTTTAATCTGCTTTAGAAATGGCAGCGAGTCTCTGGTGTCACCAAAGAGTGTGAACGTATTTAATCCTCCACCGCTTCCAGTCATAAATTGCTCTGTCACTCTCCCAAAAGCTCTAAATCTGCTTCGTAAACATCTCTTAAGAGTGGCGAGAGCTTCTTTAGAGGACATGGTTCACCTGTGAAAGGCCTTAAGTCCGGCGGGGTTAAAGCCAGACACTAAAAGGCCGCTGAGTTATGGTCAGTAATTGAGGCACTTTAGCGGGACAAAACCATTTTAAGAGGAAGCAAACGGTTTGTCGAGGACCAATAGAAGCGCCTTAAGTGAGCTACAAATGCCTCCTTGTGTCTTCCACCGGATTTTCAAACCCTATGAATCGGGATTCACACTTGAGGCCTGTTACGTTATCGTGCGTTAAATCACGTGCAACAAAGTGACAGTTTTAACCCTTCGTGTTGGGAACTGTGGAAGGGTCTTGTGACTCACCGTGGGGGGCCCGTCTGTGGCATCACCCACCAGACGGGGCAGTGATGGCTCCTCCCACTCTTCCCTCGGACCCCCCGGCCATTGTTCTCGCACACTCAACCTCAAATAATCCCAATTGAAGTTAAACCTCGGGAAAGTCGTCACAGAGAGATAAATAGAGCCAGTTCATTAGATGCCAAATGTGCGCTGATTCATTACACGGAAGAGTCTTTTCAAGGTTTCTACTCTGTTTGTCAAAGAATTTGGATTTCAGCGTGTGCTACAGGCTTCTTTTATTCAAATGTGACCTGTGCGTCTAAATTTTGGGCCTGAGTCCCAAAATTTACATTAAATTCTGCATCTAGGTTGTGTTTTTGTTTTTGCTGTAAAATAGTAAAGTATAATATAGTGTAGCATAGCATATCTTATCTATGAAGTAATTCTATTTTATTCTACTCTTTGATTTTCTGTTCTTTAGTTTATTCATTGTTTTGACGTTTTTATGGCTAAAATCTGCCACAGCCTTTTAATTAGATTTTCGGCATCGTTTGGTTGCAATTTGTTTTTACATGAATAAGGTTTTTTTTTTTGGTATTTGTATTTTATTTTACTATTTTATTTTGTAATATTACTATTATTAGTTTGTTTTAATTCTATTTATTAATTTATGCCTTTTTTCAGTCCTTTTTCTATGCTGCACATCCTTATGGCCATGCTGTGCGGGGATCTGTCACATGCACGACTAAGTCACTATGCCAGAATCTACAACGCCGAGTTAAAATACTTTAAAGTTCTCCAACCCCCAACATCTCACGTCCTTAACTGTCGTCCACTAATTCCTGCTTCCCTCGGCCTCCTATTGAGCCGGACATGCAAATATTTACCACTTTCTACACTTAAAGCGATCAGTATTGACGGAACATCCTGATCTTCTCTCCTCTGAGAACGGAGGTGAGGTTACAGTAAAAGCGCAGTAGTAATTATTGGCTTTCCCTGGAACAGAACCTATGGGAAAAGCCTTAAAAATGCTTGAAATTGATTTAAGCAGGGAAAAATCTGTTGAAGAACCCATCGCAGGGATTTCCATTCGATCATGTTGGTGCTAACGGAATTAACTGTGGAGCTTTGTTCTTTGGAAACTTTTATTTACAGTATTTTACTTTTAACATGGTCACGTGCTCCTAGCCAATCACAGCTCACTCCAATATTATGACTCGAGAATAGAAATGCGACTGTAGATGCATTAGGCAACAATTTTGTTCTGTAATTGGAAATAAATGTAAAAAAAAACTCATAAAAAGGATGTTCTTATGTGCACCGTTCTATCAGATGGCAAAAACATTTTAGGCTGAAGGCCCGTTCAGCTTCTGAAGGGTACATTTTGAGTTTAATATGTCTTAATTAATGATTTAATCCTTTTGTAGAGCCCCGTTGTGGGGATAACAAGCTTGTGATCAAGCTTGATGCTGGTGAACTTGCTAAATTGAGTTGCGCAAGAGTGTGAAACTCACCGTAAAAGCGAATGAGAAAAGGAGTAATGGCAGAGAAAAGGAGAAGGAGGAAAGGGTGCAGGAAAGCATAAAGGTGAAGAGAGATGATAACAGCGGGCTTTAAAGAAGGGCAGCGTGGGGTCCTCATTACAGAGCCTTAGAGATGGATGACCACAACCACCCAGCATCCCACCCATCCACCTGACTTCAGGACAACAAACATCCATTTCCCATTCGCACTGATTCTTATTTAACAAAAACTCCCGGTTGTATTTGAGAAGACATGTGAAATGAACTGGAAAAAAACTTGCGTAATCACTTGCATCACTTTTTCCGTGTGGAAAATGCTGTTGGACAATTAACTTGTGACTTGAACCTTTTTAAGTGCTATTAACTCAAAAAATGTAAATGCAAAAATTTGAATTCGGAAGTCAAAATTATATAAATTATATTCAAATTATAAAGAAAATGCAGTTTAAAGTCTAACTGTTTCAATACACATTTTTAAGTGCTGTCAGACCAAAGTTTTGTGAAATTTTTTTTTTTGCTTTTCAAGTTTATCAAACATGGAAAAATTAGTAGTTTCAACTTAATCCACAGATGTTGAGTGAGCACAAAGATATTCAGGAAAAATGTACATTTAAAATAAAACTTGCATTTGGAATTAACATTTTTAAGTGCTGTCAACTCGAAGCTTAGTAAAAAAGTTACATTTCTGCTTTTCAAGTTCATCTAACTTGGATTAGGTTTAGCTGCCAAAGCAGTGTAGCTGAGAGAACACAAAGTTTTGAGAAAAGAAATACTGTGGAAAATCCTACTTCAAAATCTAAATTAACATTTTAAGAGCCACTCAACTGTTTAACTGTTAAACTAACTGAATTTTAATTACATTTTAATTTCACCTTAAAAGCCATCTGGTTCTGTTTCAAACAATTTGCTTCAATTTCACCGAACTGAATATAAGGTTACCTGGACATCATACCATATTTACGCCAATATAAGCACCCCAAAATTAGCTTCTATTCAAAATTTAGCTAATTTTATTGTTTTTTTTTTTTTTGTCTTTTTTCAACCTCATAGCTTGTTCTTGTTTTTATTTATATGTTTATCCTTCTTTATTTATTTTGTAATTTATTGGGGGTTTTTTTTTATCTCTTATCTTTTTTTGTATCTCTTTCTCGCATGAACCTCCCAACCCCATGTGTGAATGTTGGACGATTGTAAAACATATTTCATTTCATGTTGTACCATGTATAATGTGTATATGACAATTAAAATTTGAATTTGAAATTTGAATTTGGGGGTGCTTATATTTGCATAAATGCAGTATATATTTAAGTGTGTGTGTGTGTGTGTGTGTGTGTGTGTGTGTGTGTGTGTGTGTGTGTGTTAGCTAAAAAGCAAATCAAGAGTGTTTTAAGCATACACTTAGAAATTAAATAGTAAAAATAAATCCTTCAATGTCTTTGTTTGCAACAAATAGAAGACGTCTTCACATATACTTGGACTGTGGTGTGTGGTGTCGTTTTGTGCTGACTGCTGAAGAAGCCACGTCTTTACTCGCCATAACTAAGCTCCTCTTCAAAGCCTCATGTGATTTGCCTCCATCACAGTTTGATATTGAACAATAGAGAACATCAACTCGAGTCTGCTCTTCTGCGCTCTTTGTTTTATTGATTAGATTCCAGGCGTTCTGTGCCAAGATCTGTCCGCTGCAGTTTATTCTTTAAGAACTTGATGTGTTTCCAGTACGTCTCTGTGTGTGTGTGTTCTGTCTGGCTAACCAGCTTCTCATTTTGCTCACGGTGGCTTTCAGACATGTCTCAGAAGCAGATGACGTCCTCCATGGCCATAGCCGGGGCTGTGATGGGAGCCGTGCTGGCTTTCTTCCTCATCACCGTCTTCACCATCGTCCTCCTCACAGCACGCAAGGCTTCCTCGCCCACATACACAGATAAAGTGTGAGTTCCTCCTGACTCTTCATCTCGTTCCGGCCGCCGAGCTCCTTTAATGCACGAGACGTTTTTCTGATGCGTTTTAATGGACATGTCGTCTTAGTCACTTGCTTTGCCGTAGATGAAGTAGACACTCAATGATGTGGACAACCTCCGAGGAACACGGGCACTTACCTGGTGAATAATTGAGTCATCTCCACGCTTTCTCAGCAGCTAACTGTACTTTGGACCTGGATAGACAGATTTAAACTTAGCCATTACCTTCTTCGGGTCAGCCACCTCGGTCGTGACTTTAACTAGGAACTTTTTTGCTCATGTATGCATTAGAGCAGAGGTGTAGAGTACCTGAAAACCATAATAATGAATAAAAGTACGGATACATTACTGTAAAAATTACTCCAATAGAATTTACCAATTCCAAGAAGACTTAAAAAAGTCGTTAAAGTATACAAATTTAAAAGAACAAGTATCGAATATAAGCACCCCCTTGAATATTTTTTTTATAATAGTTTTTTACATTTCTGGTTCAATTACGTTAGTATTCTCCTAAACAGACAATTTTTTTCTTTATTTACCAAACCTAACTTTTGACTCATATTATTTTTGTATTGTTTTACTTGAATGATAGATAACAAAAAGTCAATTCTAGTAGAACTTTATTTCCCAAGAGTCTTTGCACCAGTTTGCGCATGCGCAAAGCGACTGCGTGCGGCCCATCGACTTCTCGGTTTATCCGACGCTGAGTGAAGAGAATCGAAGCGAAGGATTATTATCCACTGTTTAGCAGACCGAGCGTTTTGATTGTGCCTGTTCCTTGGATTTTTTACTTCTTGCCCATGTTCTTCTTTTTTGACTGTTTGACTTTTTCTGCGATGACACATTGAACCCGTTTGTTAGCGCTAAGCTAAGCTAACCGGTCGTGGTTTGCAGTTTCTGTTTGTTTTAAAATTAATGGTTGTATTTAATCATACTTCTTTTATTTCTGTTATTGAGCCAATAAAAACTTATACTGTTTTCACGTCTGCCTACGCATCATTTAAATACACACACACGCGTCGTTGCATAAAGACGACGTGTTTACGTTTTTTTCTGATTGCTCCCGACTTGAAATAATAAAACTGCGCATATTTGAAATGATTATTTAACCATTATTTCATGATTATAAACATCCCCCGAGTTTTTGAGCGTCAAAAATTGGAAAAAAACAAGAGCTTATATTTGCGTAAATATGGTATTTTACTCGTACTGAATTTTTGCTAATAAAACCCCCAAAGAAATGCAAATAAGTCAATTCACGTTCACGTGAGCATCCAGTACCTTCAGCATCCGGCAGATGGCGATATCAGCAAGAAATAGACTGCGGTAGAAAAAGAGGCAGACTTGTCACGCACAATTACTAACGGTGACAATAAGTGTCCAAAGTAATGGTAAGTGAAGTAAAGAGTACAGATACTCAATCAAAAGCAGTCAAGTACTAGTACAAGTTTACTCAAGTACTTTACACCACTGCGTTAAATTGACAAAGTGTTGGTATTTTGAGAGGAAAGGCCATATGATTGTTCTTTGTTTTGAAGTGTAGGTGCTGGTCGAGTGGGACTGTATGGGGAAGTGTCATTAAGCTCATTCCGTCTCGCTGCAGCTCTGTCCGGTTCACCTGTTGCCCTGTCAGAACCGGGCTTTGTACGCTACAGCACCTCTTTACGCTCCAAGCTTTGATTTGCCTCCTTGACCATAATAGATTTTGTCTGGTCAATTATTGCTGAGCCGGCAGCCACCGTAAATGCTGTTAAAATGCCTCTTTGGTTACAGAAGCTTTTTCATATTTTCCAGGAAAGGCGACTGTACGGGACGACCACATTCTGCATCGTTTTTTTTATTTTGTGCTATGACTTGATCAGACTTGAACACATCAGAGAATTGGAGTTTGGAATGATGCCCATAGGTGTGAATGTGTGTACAGCTCTGTGATTGGTTGGCCATCAATGGAAAATGCATTGATGAAGAGGCTTAAAACTTTGAGCTGTCTTGTTTTCTGTGATTTTACATAAAAAAAAGAACCACAACTATTCTTACAATGCAAAAACAAAAAGATTTATTAATTACATTTCTGCCATTAATGTTTTAATTCAAACTAAAACTTTAAATATACATAGCTTTTTTTTTACAAGTAAAATTAAGTATATAAGTATGTTATTTGTATTGCATTTATTTTAACTGTATATACTTTCAAAGTCTAGACCTAGATATGGAGTAAGCAGTAGAAAATGAATGAATTCATTAGAATAATCTTTAATAAAAACTAAATGAAAATGACATCTGCATTACATCTACAGATTTGACTAGTCATGTGTTAAAATGTAAAAAAAAAAAAATCTACAATTATTGCCGTGTCACATATTGTTGGTGTTCGTGTATAACAAATCATGTTTTTAGAGCTTGGGTGATAAATGCTGTTCTTTCGAGGATGAGGTCAGTGTAAATTCTCTTGTTCCCAGCTGTTCACAGGGAAAATTGTTTTGGGATGCAGGGAAAGGCGGCAAGAAGACAGAACGTCTGGCATCCATATGAGCTTTGGACAATTCAATGTCCGCTTTGAATTTTCAGATTTTCTCATTCGCTCAATCTCTCAGTTTGTGTGATCATTACAAATAAAGGATTTGAGGCAATTTATCCAAAAACGACAGAATTACAGTCCTGTTCACACGGAATAGCCTCAATAACACTCATAACTGACGTACAAATTCACACTTTCTTATCTTCCTCTGTTTAAATATTTAAAAAGCTAAGAAGCCAATCATTCCGAGGCGTTAAATAACTCAAACGTCCTGTTTTAATAAAACAGCACGACACAGCATGTCGAATAAGAGGAGCTTAAAACAGCGAGATGTGCCTTTCAAGGTCAAATATGAGGATGACAAATATTTTTAAAAGAGCACATTCGATGTGAACGACCCCAAGGATCCTTCTCGGGAATTTGCAGACGTTATGTCTTATTTATTTATTTTGCACGGCTCTCTTTATCTGTTTCCTCTCGTTTTTTTTTTTTTTGAAGACCTGATATATCTCACACTTTTGCAGAAGGTGTGACAGACATTCTTATCTCCTTATCTGTTGCGGCTGATCCCCGTTCAGCCTCCGTCTGTCTTGGCTGGGCTTTAGGTTGGCCGCACACTGCATGCAGATCAGTGTGGTGGGACAGCTGGGTTTGTTCTGACGGATGAACGTGCCACCGCGGTGGAGACAGCAGGGACTCTGTGAGAGATAAGCAGCACTGGGACGCAGGATTATGCCGAAATAAAGGCGCAAAAAAAAAAACTCTTGACATTTAGACGTGATGCTGAAGGCCGCATCGGTACCCGTCAGGGATGAGATAACTCACTTCTTTCAAACGCCTGGTGTGTTTGAGTTATTGTGGAAGATAATTGCATTTTGATGGGATTTAATAAGCGCTCAACTTTCGAGGAGTTTTTGTGTTGAGTCATGAAGCACAACGTGCCTCTGTTTGCCGCGACCTTGCCTCACTGACATTTGCACAAAAGTGTTTGAATGTTCCGTGTCGTTCCAAGTCAAGACCAGCTTTAGAAATGTGCATTTCTTCTGTAATTGATTGGAATATTTTGTTTCAACTTTGCTTTTAGTTTTAAATCCACAGGTTTCTGGGTTTTTTTTTCTTTTGGACATGTTGATCCACAGACAATGTCCAGGCCTCGATGTAAAGTACTTGAGTAAATTGACTTTTTTACACTTAAGTATTTTTGTCCGTTTTGTACTGAATTTCAACTTTTACTCTCTACTTGACTACGTTTTGGATTGAGTATCTGTACTCTTTACTCCACTACAGTTGAATGGACACTTAATGTTACTCGTTACATTGTGGTTGTGCGGGAATTACTTTTAAAATTAAATGCTTTACGACCTCTCAAGTCTTCTAGGAAGACTTGTTACTTGTAATAGAGTCATTTTTACAGTAATGTATTTGTACTTTTACTCAAGTATGGTTTTAAGATACATTTTACATCTCTGATAAATGGGCTCAGAATTTCTACTCTAGGCCATCAGGTTCCCATGCACTGCACCTAGAACCTGGTCTAGTCCGTAGAGTATATGCCAGTGTAAGTACTAATGAGTCATAAAACACTGCTGTACATTTTTCCATCTCCACCCTGTTTAGATTCCATATAGGAAGAGCCTGAGACACATTAGACAGAAAATCAATAATACTAAAAAGCAAACTGCTAATGGCTTGAGATTAATGCTCACAGGAAGTAGAAGAGCGAAAGACGAAGAGCTGATCCCTTGAGGAATGGAGAGCTTAGGGACATGTGTGACCTGGTCTTTTCACCGATAATGAGGAAGTCACAGGTCTCTACAGCAAATCAACCAGGGGTGTAAAGCACTTGAGTAAATAGACTTTGTTACTTAAGTATTTTTGTACTGTATTTTTGTAAAAAATTAACTTTTTTTTTTTTCAAATTTCAATTTTTTGACATTTGAACGGACAATTAATGTTATTAATGTTAATTGTGATTTTTAGCACTTTTTTGCACATTTGAGTTAAATAAAAGTTTATTATCTATTGTTCTTTTTATTATCTCTTTTGTTCATTTTGAAACACTGAGGTGCTGAGTTTCCTTTATATATTAGGAAGTAAAAGCTTATAAATAGAGTTCCCTTTTTCTTTTTTTGAGCCTAAACTCAGTACAAATAAAATACTTCATTTATTTCTGTAGTTCTTTTAACATTGGATATTCTATGACTTTTACTCAAGTCTTCCTGGAATTGGTGACTTGTTACTGGTAATGGAGTACATTTTACAGTAAGGTATCGATACTTTTACTCATGTATGGTTTTCAGCCTTTACTTTCAACCACAAAGTGTGAAACCCAATAGTATTATAAGAACTTTGTCTGGAGCAACAGAAACTAGTAGAGAAGTTTGGGATTCCGAATGATCTCTACTATCTTCATTGCTTTTGGTTGCTGACCTTTAGGCAATTCTTTTCCCTAAAGCTGGAAACACACACAACTTTATCTAAATCCAGGGTGCAGTAAGATGTTTCTCTCCAAACATGAGTCAATCTGGGAATGTAAGGTCAGCTCGTGGTGACCCTTGGACCTTCTAACGTCCCCAGGCTACCCATCAAAAGCTCAATGGACATTAGTCCATCACAGCCCAAGCTATTAGGTGTAAGTGGACGTCACACCTTCCAGCTCAAACGTTTTTCCTGAAACTACAATTTCAGTTTCTATCCACGCATACATCCTTCTTCTCTAACTGTCTGTCTTTGTCGATCTGTCTTTCCTCCATACTGTGTTTCAGTTGCTTAGGAACGTCTCTTAGAAGTTTCCCAGAGCTGTAATTTCAGAGAAACATCCACTCGAATGGTTAGAATGGTCAGATCGTTGGAAAGAATTCTCCATGTGACCTAAAATATGAAGCCACTCTAGAACGTCTGACAACTCTGAACTGGTTATTTCGGGAGGGGTAGAAGTTCCAAAAAGTGAGTTCAAAAGCAGGTTAAGCCTCGAAAATCTGCGCACAAACCAACATCTAATCAGGCTGATGGCAGAACGGCGGTTAGAACCAAACCCACGACTGCATTTAGAACGTTTCTTCAGTGCATGCTGGGATATTCTCAGAGCTGTCACAGCCGAGCTTCATGACATGATGGCTTGTTTCCATAAGAACCGTACTTTTTTTTTTTAAATATCATTTCTTTAATATACGTACACATCCACAAGTCCACCGTGGCCTGCTGGATGTTTGGGTTGGAGGCCCAGAGAGCATGAGAAAGTATGTCTGAGTGTGAGTGTAGGGGTTAAAGATGTGGAGGCCATATTGAGGGGCTGCTGACTGAGGCACTGACACCTTGTGAACGGATTCTTTACGTCACAGTAAGTGTGGGAGCCCAAACCAGTCTCAGATCTGAGGTGACTTCACGCCGACGCTATTTTCCAACTATGTGGTGTTGGGTTTGAATGGTTGTTGTAAATGGGTACAAGACAAACAATCATTTCCAGTGTAACACGTGTGATTTTCATTTTTTTGTTAAAAAAAATAAAATAAAATAAAATAAATGTAAACAAGACAATTCACTTAACAATCGACAATTTTCAACGTTTTTAAAATTTACTTTAATGCTATATGGTTCAAACTGTTAAAATTCAAACAATACAGTGTGTTTTTCAAACAGTATAGCTTTTTCAATTTTGCAATTTCTTTTTGTTTCAATTTTTCAATTGAAGTACCACTTTTTATTGAAGACTCCCAGCGCTTTGTCATTCAAATTTTCTTTTTTGATTTACTTTTTGGATATTAATAAAGTCGTTTCTTGTATTATCTGATTTATCTTATCCTAAACTTTGAAGTACCATTGTGACTAATGTGTCATTTTAGATATTTTGCAGAATTTTTTGAATTTTTCATAGTTGTTGCAAGGTATAAAAAACTCAAATGTACAGTAGTTGTAAAATAAAATGAAGAACAAATTGCAAAAAGTACAATTCAATGCTTGGATTCAGTTAAATGTATAACTTCAATCTTCAAAACCAATTTATATTTTTAATGCTACTTCTTTGAATTTTTTTTATCTCCTGAATGTTCCACCGGGATTACATTTTCCCTCCCGGATGACGTGAGAATCAGCTTGATTGTGTTTTAAGATACACTTGTGGGGAAAGAAAGCTGTGTAATCTGCATAATTTTCCCTGGTTGATGTTGATTTTTGTTCCTCTACAGAATTGACCTCCCTCCAACCCACAAGCCCCCTCCTCCGTACGCAGAGAGACCCCCTGCTATTCCCCTGGCCACTCAAGCCCCTCAGGTCGCCTCCTTCTCCCAGGTAACTTCATTAGTTGGATGAATTTATAGAGTTTTGTCCTACATTATTATGAGATTCATTTTCCTTGGGTCCATCTTCATGCTTGACTGAAAACAACTGGCACGCTCCTCATGATTTAAGTACTGTAGTGTGTTCTCGCTCAGTTCAGTCCTGCCAGAACTGTCATTTATTTTACATTTTTTCCCCCATTGCTATATCCCAAAGTGCTTTAGCAGGTCTACAAGCTTATGGGTGGTGTGTGTGTGTGTGTGTGTGTGTGTGTGTGTGTGTGTGTGTGTGTGTGTGTGTGTGTGCGCGTTAACACTGACTGCAATTAAATGAATTAAATAATACAATTATATAATTTATTTACTCTAAGTAAATCATTTTCCATGACACTACAGTAATCAAATTTATAGGTGCAGTTAATCCGGTTAAACAGCATCATCACACTTGAGTTTGACTCTAAGGTTATACACGTATCTGTCCTGCAGAGAGTTACTGATAATCAGAGGTGTAAAGAGTAACCGAAAACCATACTTGAGTCAAAGTACAGGTACCATACTGTAAAAATTACTCCACTACAACTTACCAGTCACCAATTCCAAGAAGACAATTCCAGCATTACCAATTCCAAGAAAATGTGTGCTTACTGTTTTATTTTTAGTTCTAAGTGTTTGCACTTTGGTCTGTCAATTTTTATTTTAAAAGTGTTAAGCACTTTGGTCTGTCTTTTAAAGTGCTTTAAAAGAACTTAAGTATTTTACTCATACTAATTTTAGCCTCAAAAAGCACCTAGAAATGTGAGAAACAAGAAACTCCTGAGATCTCTTGAATGTAACACACAAAAAGAACAAAAAGTCAGTCTCAGTCAAACTCAAATGGGCAACCACTAACTCACCGTTCAGGTGATTTTGCCAATAAATAGAATCCAGCACCTTCAGCATCCTGCAGATGGCGATATCACCTCATCCGCCCAAGAAATTAATCGCGGTAGAAAAGATGTCATCTTTTGATACTCGGTACAAGTACAAGGTAGCCAAATAAGAAATACGTAAGTAAAGTGACAATGTCTATTTACTTAAGTACAGTACTGTACTTTACACCACTGCTCTTAATGTCTTTCATTCCAGGCGCGTCAGATGGAGAGGCGCTACGAGCCCGCGAAAAGAGTTGCTGGGAGACAGAAAGACCCCCAGAATCCCACCCACCACTCACTGTCCTACCAGGAGTGGATCTGTCACCAGAACGGAGCGGACCGTGTTTACATCAACCATCGAGAACACTATGTGTAATGGGGACGTCTGCAGCACACGGCCAGGCCCAAAGTGGGAACTGTTTACTGGGAATAAAATAATCAGCTTATGACAGTAGATGGCTCGTACAGTAACTAGTAAAAGAAAACTATCCGTGGAATATACATTGTATATAACTACTTAGAATGGCTTGGTTAGTGTGAACTAGTCCAAATAAACGGCCTGTGTTTTTTGTGAAACTCGAGGCCAAACTGAGGGCTACAAATTTAATAAGCTATTTCTCCTTGGGGTCTATTTCCCATTTTTGCGTCATTTCACAACTAATACGGTCTTTTAGTTCCATAATTAACGATTTTTCTTGTTTACACTGTGATGTACAGTAAATGTGAATTCCATTCGAGTCTCTATCATCCAGTGTCACAGTATGTAGATATTGTTTATTGCACATTGTAAATATCTCAGCACGCCGGTATTGTTCGAGTAGGTTTGGACATTTTTACGGCTTATAGTTTAAGGTGAGTTCCATTTTCACTGCAAACAGTTTTGTACAGAGCCAAATAGTGAATTGCTGACTTTGAATCTCATAACCAAAGCAATATTGGCATCAAATCACATCAATAATCCGTGAAAACCACATCACCAATAAAAATGAGAAACTTCTTTTTCCATTTTCCTCCAATTGGTTCCTTTGCAGACAAGTCTTAAGTAACTTGCTGGACTTTTACGCTAATGACATATTGGTTGTAAAAGCTGACTGGTGATTAACCCTCCTATTATGTTCGTTTCAGAAGATCATCAATGATGTTTGTGGGTCAATTTGACACAAAGTTGTTTTTTTTTTTTTTTTTAACTTTTAACACTGGTCAATTTAACATGAACAGTATCGTTGTAACAAACATGGTGTTTCAAAAATGTGAAATGAATGGTTATTTTTTTTTTAATGATGATTACACCAAATAAGCCAAGAAGGAGAAGTTTAAAAATGAAAAAAAAAAATACTTTTAAGTAATTTAAAAATATTTTTAAACTTAGAAAACAGGTCAATTGGGCCCAAACATAATAGAAGGGTTGAAAGACTTATATCTAGTTTCTAGTCATCACAACCGTCTTTGCCATTTAGTGATGGAAAGATCTTTGTCTCGGACCACAAAATCCTCTCTGGAGCGGAGAACAGGAGTCCTTAGGAACATTTGGGCCAAGACTTCTGTCTGCATGTCAGCTTATGACTTGTGTTGTAGGTAAATAAACTGGTTATCTGCTGGGCAACTGGTCAGACGGGGGCATTAAACAGCAGGCTTTTAATGAGGTGACGGCCACTGGGGAGCAATCTGTGCTATTCTGGCCCCCGCGCTTCAGTCAAACATCATCAAGCGGACCCCAAGCACTCAATGCCAGCATTGTTTATGGCATCAGGGTCTCGCCGTTCTGGAATGAAACCACTTCTGTATAAGAAAAAGTAAACTACTTGGATTCATCCAAGTTTGAGCCAAATTTAGACTAATAAAAACATGCGTCCCATTCCAACCACCGCCAACCACTAACGTTCCTCTGCTATAACTTTAAAACTGGAAAACTTGCTCTGATATATGGGTTTGCGTCCAGGCTTGAGCGTTAATTTATGTGTTGTGAGACTGGATCTTTCTCTGATCACTTTTTTGTGTGTAAGGCCGGTGGTGGATCCGATGGGAAATCCGTCTGAGGTACGTAGCTGACCATAATTTTCACGTAAGAGTCCTCGTATTTATTCTGGATGAGCGTGTGTTCTCTCCATCCAGCTAAGGTTTTGTGGGACTCCAGACACAGGGTGGAATGTTGCGTAAATATTTTCGCAACAGTATCTTCGGAGAATGAATCCTTCGGGAACATTATAATATGTAGGTGTCAAGCGTCTCGCTCCTCTCCAGAAAGCAATGCATGTTGCCGTAAAAATCAACACGTTTTTTACATTTCTAAAATTAGCCGATGCTCTTTTTTTGTATGTGTCTTAGTTTGCATTAAACATGACACTTTGCATGCAATTTTAATTAAATTAAACACATTATGGTATTTTTATACAGTTATTTTTATAAGATACTCTTGCTATATTATTTTATTATTAAATGATTGATGCTGTAAATCTTTATTAACAATTAAATGATAATTGCATCTGGGAAAATGTATAGAACAACATGGACTGCAAAATGATTATACTTTAAATAGTAAATCATAATATTGGATTGCTATATTCATAATAATATTTAAATTTAATAAATTTAAACTTAAATAAATGTAGTACAATTGTGTGTGTGTGTGTGTGTGTGTGTGTGTGTGTGTGTGTGTGTGTGTGTGTGTGTGTGTGTGTGTGTGTTAAATTTATGTTTTGTTTTGTTTGTTTTTTAAGTGAAGGCTGAAAAAATGATGAACAAAAAAAAAAACCTCATGTACACTGCTTTTTCAAATAATTTCTTCGAAATGTGAGTTTTACAGCTTTCATGCTACTTAAGAAATCTCAGTGTCTGCAAATTCCCTTATTCTGCCGGGACCGAGGATTTTTTAAAATATTTTTTGCCTGCTATTTAAAAGCTGTTCATCACTATATTACCGTGAACCGTCGCTTGCATAAAGTCGAGCCATAAAGTGACTCTTCACACAGTGAAGCGCATAAAACCGTGCAGTGATGCAACTATTACCCAGAGACTGATAAACTTTGGAAGAGTTGGAACGGATTCTCCTAAAACCTTTCCAAATGCATCACTCCACCATCATCCCGTTTCCAGCTCAGATACGTAATGGAGATAGTCGACGGCGGCCATACTGGACACCTGCCGTGCTGTCAGCCATTAAACCACTAAGTCAGCCTGTCCCAGTGTGACTGTCGGGACCCGGCGTGGAGGTCGGTAAGAATTAGCCCACCGTTCAACTTCTGCTTCAGAAAATACAAAAACGTTTGGGAATTAGACCCATGTGTCCAAGGTTTCAAAAAACCAAGACTGTTGCATTTTATTCATTAAGATAATAGCTATGACTATGACCAGTGAGCAAGCATATATGCGGAAAAAAAAAAAAAAAAACCTGTCCAATGCTCCGGGTTTGTGTATGTAACTTCTCTAGATGGTGCACAATTTCAACATTGCTCCTAGTGGCCATATTGACTCACTTTTATTCTTTACAATGTATCATGTTTTAATGTATAACTTCATTAGTCAGCAGAACTTAGGAATGATAATTAAATAAAAATAAATCCTTTTAACTCGATTGATCTCTAAGTGTCTGGAAGACGAATATAAACTCCAACTCTGTAGTTGCAGCCACAACGATACTGTGACATTGTTAATGGTTAATCAGTTATTATATTATTATCTTGTAAAGACAGATGAAACGTTGGTGTTCGCCCGCTTCTCTATTGATTTTTGTTCCCTGACGTGGTTCATCATAACTTCCTAAAAGATTTAGAAGACAGAAGCAGGAAGTACATACGGCACAAGTTTATTTGTCTCAATTAAATTCACCCGGCAAGATAACAGAACGTTACAAATGAATTGCGGTGGTCATGGTATTGTAATGCTGTTTTACTGGTCTGTTCCACTCTCTTAGATTTACACTTGACACATGCATATAAAATCCAAGCGTGGCATGACTGTGAAACCCTAAATCAACGTCAAGATTTTTCTTCGGAGTTAACCCAGAACCTAAGATGTTGTGAACAGCAGATTACATAAGAATCTACAGGAAAACAAACACAACAAAACCATATGATTCATATACAGTTTGTTAAGAATATCTACAGAGAGACTGGAAATTACAGTATCACTTTACTAAACATTAAAAAGAAATTACGGTAGATTAAATCTGTGTGACAAATTTACCCAACTTATTCTTTTCTACTCATCATTTAGAGCTTTTTTCGTATAGTTTCTTGATGTTGTTGTTTTTTTTTTCCTTTTTTTTAACAGAAGCCCAAAAATACATTTGTCTTTGTTACTGGATGTGTAGGATCTTCAAGCTGGGACTGTAAAGGGAAATGTGTGTGTGCATGTGCTTTATTAACACTCAAGGTGCCCTACAAGACGACGCCACGTGACCATTGATTCTCTTTATTGTCTAATACGTCACCCTGCCCCCAACATTACTTCCTGCTCATTTACTATGAAAACGACAAGAACGGTGTCGCTTGACCTTCAGCACAAACTACTATTATTAACAATGAGACACATTACAATTGTGTGCCGTTTTGTAGCAGAATGTCTCCTTACATTAAGGTCAACGTTATTGTCAATTCATAAACACGTGCAACAATTGCACGAATCGTGTAATTTATTTTTTCAACTCTGGTCACAGCAGAGCACGACATATTTTTTTTAATAAAAAAAGCAATATTTTTATGAACAAAATATGTATCTAATCAGACAGTGCACAATCCAGTTTAATCAATTTAGAAATGTTGTAATTTCTGAATATTTTAGTTTTTTAGAATATTTTTCTAAAACTTTTTTTTGTTTTGTTTTTTCATCACATATTTGACATTTTACAGTACAGTATGTTTTAGTTATTTGATGTATTTATTAATTGTATTTTATTTATTATAACATACACACATTTATAAGTGTGTCATATAGTAAATGCAGGTAACATTTTTTGGTTATACTGTATTTTGGCATTTTTTCTTTACACAAAATATGACTCTTAGTTCTGTACATCCTCTCTATAGTACCAGGCAATAAGATATTTTTCTGACTTTTTGCAAGTTATCTAATTGTCTTGGTGAATGCTGGATTTATATTTTCAGTTTCACTCAAATCTAAACTATGAACAATTTAAAATTGGTAAACAAAAACACAAACAATAAAAAAGCAACATATAATCAGTACAAACACCGCCATGACTGCTGATGAACAAGAATTCGAACAGAAACAAAGAAAACACTATGTTTTCTGCAGTATAAAAAGGAAAATGCTGCAATATAATATATTTAAACTAAATTAAACAATATTTTAAACTTTGAGTCAACATTGGCTTTCTGTTCCTGATCCGTTCTCATCTTGAGACCCTGCCGGACCTCCAGTGAGGGCTGGTAAAGCCAGAAATGCCAGACTGTCTTGCAGAAGGTTCCTTGAATAAACCCCCTGAAGAACAAAGAGATTCCCTCTGTCTGTCTCAGCCATTATCTGAACTCTGAACTGAACTGAGATCCTTCCAGTGGCCTTCAGCGAGTCACAAGCACAGAGAAGGAAAGTTCTCATCTGCAATTGCTCACTAAACATACGATTGATGTGAGTCGCTGGGTTATAAATGATAAAAACATTCAAATGTTTGTCTGATTAAAGAGTGGCAAGTGTGCGAGTGCTCTCGGCTAACAGTGCACATCAATACCAAGAGGGAAAAAAAACTCCAGAGTGTAAGATCAATGAACAGACATTTGTAGCCGAGCTCAGAGCCATTAGGCAATCGATAAAATTAAACTAGCAATGAATGACTGTACTTTTGACGTAAATTAGTCAAACACAGCAAAACAAGGCCGGTCATTCAGATGTGTTTGTCCTCAACCTGTTCACTTGTGCGACTCACCTTGCCATCGTCTCGCCCGCCGCCACGTGTTTCTTGCTGTGAAAGCACTTTCTTCATAACTCAATTACCATGTCTGCGCCAGACGACCTCGTGTGTGATTCACAGAGAAAATGACCAGCACTCTACTGTAGTGCACCTCTTAGCCGTTTTCCCATCATGCCAATGGGCAGATCCTACTGGGAGATCATGTTCTTCCAACGGAGAATACAAGGCCCCGACTTAATGATGTCTAGTTGACTCAAGGTGAAAGTGTCCGTGCGTGTGTTTTTTTGTAAATATTCATTTTTTAAAATATATATAATGTATTTCAGGGCAATGATTGAAGAAATTGTCTTTCTTACGTTGTTATTATTATTATTGTTGTTGTTGTAGTTGTTGTTGTTATTATTAATGATACAATATTTTTGCCTGTCCTGGATTCCTTTCATACCCTCCATGGACTTATTTCATGCTGCATATACTTTCTAAAAGCCTGTTAAGACAATTAGCAGATTTGATGTATCTGCAGTCAAGCATGGAAGTGTTTGAACATGAAAGGCCGCTGTATTTGTTTCGGTTCGGCATTAGAATGTCATCCGCGGTCAGAACGAACCTCAATACTCCCAATATTTGGACATCACCTCCAGAGTCTTCAAAGCGTTCCCAAAAGATGTCCTATTTTTAACAGATGCTCGTTGGCCACAAATTAAACATTTCTGTGATTTATGCTGCAAGAAGCAAAACGGCAAAACCCATTATAAACACGTGTTTACTGGGGGTCACAAAATAAGGACACGTTTAGTCTGTTTTGTAGCACATACAAACATGATAAATATTATATTATGAAAAGTTAAACTTTTAAAACGACCCATTGAGACGGTCTAATAAAATGAGAACTAAATTAGAAATGAAAAAATAACCGCAAACCAAACAACGCGGTGTTTTGTCTGGTGGTCTGGCGACATCTAGTGGAGAAACACGTTCTCTGCGCTGAAGCTGTGTAGTGCTCATTACCACACAATGCTAATGCTATTGCTCTTAAGAATTCTTCAGACTTCCCCCGGCTGAAGTTAACAAGTTATGTTATTGGAAGATTTGGTAGCACTATAAAAAGGTACTGTAAAACTTTACACTCGTTTATAACCACCAAACACTGCTGACGCGCAAGGCCACGGCTGCGCCATAAGACTCTATTTGTTCACGGTTCCGCTGTTTGTTTTTCCCTGGATTTCTTCGCCCTTTCTTCATTTGGTTTTCTGTTTCTGTTTTCCTGTGGGGGCAGGGGGAGAATCTGGAGCCGGGGCCGGCGGAGGATGGACCAGAGAAACCACAAGATCAACCCTAGACGAGGGGGCGAGATGGTGTATGGTTGGGTATGAAGACATAAACACACTTTCAAACGATTTGGAGGTTTAAATTGTGCCAGTTTGACAGAACAACAACAAAAAAAAAAACAAACTTACATTTCAGTGGCTCCATCAACAAGTGTTTTGATCACGTTGACCAGCTTTTCAATCTTCTCCTGTCATAAACGAAACGTGAACGTCCGTAAACGCATATAACCATAATTAATAAAAACTAATTGCTGTGGCCGTCAATTAATTAATTATTTAACGCTGTGATTGCGCGTGCGCGTCTATACCTGTTGAAGTCTGTATAGAAGAGGCAGAGAAAAAGCACATATCACTCCTGTTCAGAGGTGAAAGGGTTAATTTAACAATCGCCCATTGTTCTTTTTTTAAAAAAAATAATAATACTCTTACCACTTATGATCAGTGTGAGACCATTGGCTTGGACCCCCACATAAGACAGCAAATACAGGAACACAATAAACTGCACAGAGAAGTTTATTCTTTTCAGACAACCACATTTTCGTTTTTTGCAATCAGCAGAAGCAAAACGCTCAAGCAGACGCTTTGTTCAAAATGTGAAGCATGTATAAATTATGCAGCAACAGAGATGCATATTAGTTCAAAGAGATGTGACATTTATTCATGATAGATATTTGCATCCATCCTGTCGATGTGGGAATTGGGTTTTTTTTTTTATTTTTATTTCTCATTCTTGTTTATTGCTAAAATGCTTTGTTCTTCCAACACCTTTCCCTTTGGGGATAATGCCTGTGGTAATACAGTAGGACTTATTACATAAGAGCGATGAATCCCCTGATGTGATGAAACTAGGTCATGAATCACTGTGGTGTGCTGGGAAAATAGCTGCAGACGAGTGAAGGTGAGACACCGGAGAAGCTCCAAACCTTAATAGAGTCCATGATGTTATCGATGAAGAACAGCCTCTTCAGCTCTGCAACAGCCGTGGCCATAAACAGCACAATTTGTTCGGCCATGCGGACCGTGTCCTCGTCGGTCAGCGTGGGGTCTTCGTCCAAATACGACCTTTAATAAAGAAAAGTGCTGAGAAAGATTACATGTGCTAATCCTGACTTTTGCTGAATTACCCGCTCTTACCCCTGCCAAATCACTCCAAATGTGTTTAATATCTCCATGTTATTCGCATTAAATCGCTTGTACACGCTTAGACTGATTATTTTAAGCGGCGCTCGATTTAATATCATAAATTGTTTGTGTTGGAACACTCAAAGCAGCTTATAGAATGGGCAGACTGGGAGTATTGTCCAAAATAAGCTGTTTATAAGCGCTGTCCTTATGGCAACTGGTCTTTCTTTTTGTAGCCTCTATTGACAAGAAAGAACAATAGAAAGGAAGTGACGTATGATCATTCGTATGATCATTTGATTAAACAAAAAAAATAAAGACAGACAGATTGATTGATTGATTAATCGATAGAAAGAGAAAAAGATTTATAAAGAGAAAAAGACAAACAAAAGATTGGAATATGTAGAAGGTAAGAAAGAACGAAAAGCAGATAGATGGATGGATGGTTGGATGGATGGATGGATAGATAGAGAGAGAGAGTGACAAAGAAAGAAAAGCAGATAGATAGATGGATGGATGGATGGATGGATGGATAGACAGATAGATAGATAGATAAAATGATGAAAGAAAGAAAGAAACCAACTAAATAACTATTGGACCAGGATTTAAACCTCCAATGCCTGGGCGACAGGTCCAAAACCCTACATCTTTATTTAACTTATCCATGAAGTGATTTGATATTTCAAATATGATTTTATTTAACAATGTACAGTATATAATTGAACAATGTGAGCAAGCAAACAGTAAACAATGGCTAGGTCAAGAAATCAGTGAAAGAACCTGCTTTATAAATGTTAGTGTTGACTCACTGGAAAGGATGTGATCCATCACTAAGGCGAGCCAGGTCCATCCCCTTATACAGGAAGCGCACAGGGAGCGTGAAGGCCATCATGGCCAAACCAAGGTTGGACGCAATCGAGATGCCACTGATCTGGAACAAACTAGCCAGGCCCACCACCAGACCTGTAAACACCAGCCCGGTGGTCCCCACATCTCGCCAGTACAGCAGATTCAACACTGGACAGAGAGAAGAATTCACGGGAGTGATCGAGAAAAGAGGGGCAAAGTGAGAAGTAGAAGGCAGAGAATTGCTTTGAAGTCGGCATCAAAGCATCAGCGAAGATCTATGGCAAACTATTTGGGTGGTCGCATTTGCACACGATGTCTGTTTGTGTGAGACAGATCGCAGTTTAAATGTGTTGCTTCTGTGTATTCCCAGGACGGCTTTTTTCTCTCCGTTTTTGGTGCTTAATGAGGCCCGTTATGTAATTTGTTATCTCACCATTTTAATATATTAATCTGATTACATAAATATTTGAAAACATAAAATAATATACAATAATTATTATAATAACAATAGCAAATAATTATTTTGAAGGACGTTGACATATTTGGATCATGGATGGATGGATGGATGGATGGACAGATAGATAGATAGATAGATAGATAGATAGATAGATAGATAGATAGATAGATAGATTCAGTAGAATATAATAAATCACCAAAAGGATGTAAGCGATCACATATATTAAGATAATTTTTTAAATATATTTAACATCATAATTATTGTCTTGTGTAATGACCATGTGCATTATTGTTGTTATTACAATAAAGTACAATAAAAAGAGCTTTTTAAACATATAGAAAATGCCATAGCAATAACAATGTATGGATGAAGAAAAGACTACAGCTATGTGTGTGTGTGTGTGTGTGTGGGTGTGTGTGTGTGTGTGTGTGTGTGTGTGTGTGTGTGCAAACACGCTGCAAACATGTGTTTGCAAACCTCCAATTGATAGATCCGACCTGTTTGTGATTAGCCATACACGTGCAAATCTGTTTGGTGTCACACTTTTTCAGTCCTTCATCGATTAGTTAAACATCCTGGAAATGTCTTCTCGTCTGCCACTGCCTGTTATTGTAACCAAACATGGCGGACTGGGATTTAATCTCTCCCGCAAAGACACCGGCCAGCACTGCCGAAAAGAGGCAAGGAGACGACCTCTCCTTTATATCAAAGCGTCATAATGTAAAAAAAAATATGTAAATCCTATAGTCATGGCTCCAGTCTTGAAGGCTTTCCATCAGTCAGATTCCCATCAGCATGGCAAGCTCCCACTGGGAGATCCGGAGTGATGTGCTGACTAGGGTACAATCCGATCAAACCCAGTCGCTGCCGAGCGTCTACTTGTGCAGAATAGTAACTGACGAGTAATTTAGTGGAGCTAAGTGACTCCAGCACGGTTTAGTCCTGTGGATGATCTCACCTTTGCTGGCCATTTCTGCTGCTTTCACACCAAACCCCCTCTCCTTCCGCAAGTCCACCGATCCTTTGGGCTTTTTTTGGCCCTTCTAGCAGACTCAGCAGGAAGGGGTTGGCTGACCTAATAATATCTGCCGCATTTGGACACCCCATCTTTACAAACACACACATGCGGCCGCCAGGAGCCCGAGGAACTTGAGACCTCAGCATATGTCTCTGCGTAGACAAGTGTTGATCTCAGGGGAAATGGCTAACGTTAGATGCTAGCAAATGCTCAGACACGGCTTGCATTTTATCTTCACACGTGCTGGCCAAAATGGCTTGAGCACACAAGTGGAAATCAATTTTCTCGACAATTCAAGGTTTACAGAGACGTGCAGAAGACAAAAATACAATTCTATGGTTCTATACAATTATATACACTATGTACTGTCTGTATATAATGTAATACTGTATATAAGGGGTGTGTGTGTGTGTGTGTGTGTGTGTGTGTGTGTGTGTGTGTAAATATACAGTATATACAGAGAGAGAAAGAGAGTAATTAAAAAAAAAAAGAATAAAAAAACGTATCATTTATTATTTTATCATTATTAAATAATTTATTAAGAATTTTTTTATTCACAGTTTTTTTTTATTTACTTTATTATTAACTAAATGTCAGTCTTAATGCATCCAGCCATAAAAGCGCTCACAAACCACATTCAGAACCCTTGCATTACAAAGATAATCTGTTACGTAATAATGATTGTGAAAACACATTCTTGATTTACATAATCTGCTAATCTGTCTGCTTCGACTTTTTCATTAGTCTCTCTGGTTCATATTTAAAGATGTCACTCAGAAACGCTCAAGGCAAATCATGTTCTTTTATATGAATCACTGTTTTACACAACTCATAGAGGAGATGCAGAGTGTATGCTGTTTTCCCTGTCTCTTACCAGGCTTCTGCGGTAATCTGTTATGCCATAAATCTGTACACTGTTAGGTAATCCAGAAATTATCAAATGTTGAGATGCACAGATGATTATCAGGGGGAGTTGAAGAGGAGAGGGAGGGTGGACGAGCAAGAGAGAAAGCCAGTCAACGAGTGAAAGAGAGAGAGAGAGAGCCACTCACGGAAGCGGTTGCATGTCGGTGTGTACTAGAAGAGGGAGGATACTGACAGCTGATTGGTGCACAGAAATAGCTTAGCCAATCACAGAGATGAAAGGAAAATAACGGCTCAGACCCATTGAAAGCTTAGAGAGAGAGAGAGAAAATCACAGACATGTAGAGGAGGAAGGCAACAAAAGTGGACTGACGAGAAAACAACAGATGGAGCCGAAGGGATGTGATCTGTGTAAAATGCTCAGCAATGGCTGGAGTCAAATTGGAGGAAACTAACATCTCTGGGGTGGATCGTTTAAAGATGCCTGAAGGTGGCGAATCAGCCTGCGGTGAGATAATGCTGAGGAGGCCTTGAGAAGCAAAGCTGAAGACAGTGAGCTACTGCACAGGCTGGAGGCCGTTTAGCATATTCCAACCAGCGGGGGGAAAAAAAGACATCATGAGGACATCCAGGAAAGGAAGTGTGGAAATGCCTGCGTTTGTACGCCACCTGGTCAAGGAGACCGAGAAAAGGGTCACCTCGTTTTTCAAAAGCGGCCGAGGTGGGGCTGCAGGTGAGCTATCTGAAGGCGAGGAGTGTGGAGAGGAGGAAGGGGTCGTCCCGAGTCCTTACCTGGAAAGACCTGTTCTGGACAAGCACATGCAAGAAGGTTGTGCCTCCTGGGGACTTACCTACGCCCTGGCCAGTATGCAGGGTTGGAGAGCACACATGGAAGATTTTCACAACTGCTTCCCTCAGTTGGGTGGAGAACTGGCACATTGGGGCTTCTTTGCCGTGTATGATGGGCACGCTGGGAACGTCGTGGCCCAGCACTGCTCTCGAAATTTGCTGGACCACATCCTGGGTACAGGTGAGAGACAAGCTGTTTTTGGACAATGATTCACTTGAGACTGTAGAGCGTGGCTGAAAAACCAGCGAAACAAAGCATGATTGCCGTAGATTACATCATGTCACGTGGGAAAACAGGCTGATCTCTTCAAATTGGATTCATTTGGTAGCCCACTCCAAGCCGCAGCGTGATCGTGACTTCATTAGGCTTATCTGACAAAGTAATTGGAGTGTAAGACACGTTCTTGGTGTTCCTAGAGGAAGAACAATTAGCGGTTGCGTAATGCGAAATCCTTAAAGCACGTGCTCGTGTGAACTCCCGGAATGGCGCCAATGGTCTGAATCCTCTACTTTTTTGCAGGTAAAATTCGGGCCGAGGAGGATGTGGAAATGGTCAGTGAGGGCATCAAGGAAGGCTTCTTTCACATGGACAAGCATCTTCATGCCATGGCCTGCCGCGAGGGTTGGGAACGTGGAGGCACCACAGTCATCGCCACAGCCATCACCCCCCACCACATCTACTTTGTGAATTGCGGGGACTCGCGGGCCGTCCTGTGCCGTGCAGGACGAGTGTGCTTCTCAACAGAGGACCACAAGCCCTTCAGCCCTGGAGAGCGAGAGAGAATCGAGAGCGCTGGAGGCTCTGTCACCTTACAGAGGGTGAACGGCTCGCTGGCAGTGTCCCGTGCGTTGGGGGACTTTGGTTATAAGACGGCTGAATGGCGGCCGGTGACGGAGCAGATGGTTTCTCCCGAGCCTGAGATTTCAGTGGTGGAGCGCTCGCCAGCGGATGAGTTTCTGGTGTTGGCCTGCGATGGGGTTTGGGACACTGTTAGTAATGAAGAGCTCTGTGCCTTCATACACAGCCGACTGCGCGTCTGCACCGACCTGAGGGAGGTCTGCTCACAGGTCATTGACCTTTGCCTCTACAAGGTGAGTTTGAATGAATGACTACTATTGAGGTGGAGCAGTGGTAGCCTCATAGCGAGAAGGAACCGTTTAAGACGGTAATTTGAAGTTTGAGGCAAGTCGGGGTGCTTTGCTGGGTTTCCTCCAGGTCTCCGGTTCAATTCAGGTTCAATTGGAGTTGGAAAAGAGTCAGAGTCTCATTGTGTGTGTCTCAGTGATTGGTTGGCAAACTATCCAGTGTCTCACCTTCGGCTCAGAATTGCTGGGATTGGCTTTTCCCAGAAACGGAAATGGTTTTGTTTTGTGGTGATATTTGAACTGATGCTCTGGAATGTTTGAATGGTGTGTTCAAAAAAAATCTGTCAGCCTTTATACACCTCTGTCAGGGTTTTGGACCTGTCTTGCCACTAGATGTCACCCCATCCCCCTTGCTATTTATTGTTGATTGTGCACACCTGTGGCTTGTTTCCTTTTTCCCATTTAAGTAGATTTTTTTGTTAAGTAGTGTTTTTGTTAATCTTTTTGGAAGTCTAGTTCCTGAGCATTAGTCCACACACATATTTTTCTTTGTTATTGCTTGTCCTTGTTTTTTTCTTTTCTGCTCTCTAATTTTGGTATATAATATGAAAAAATAATAATTCCCTTTATTTGCCTTTGACTTTTTCTGCATTTTGGGTTCACCATTTTTTCCTTTTTTGTTTTTTGGGTATTGATAGATACCTGAAAAACTGGTGTTAAAAGCAGTCCTAACGATATTAGTAGTAAACACAGTGTGCTCTCACGTTTCTCTATATAAAAAGAGTGTGTCTGTGTTTACAGACAAGCTTTAGCAAGGCTTTTGTTTAGTGAGATGGCTGACTTCATCCAGACTGCTTTATTGCGTAAGAGCAAGCACAGAATGGCCTTCAGGCAGCAGAAAAAGATGCGTGCTGACCTGAAAATGTCAACATCTTGTCTTGCGCAGCGAGCACGGCCTTTGCTTTGTCAGGATTCAACTTTAGAACACCATCACAATGTGTAGCTGCTTTCATCCGCTAAGCTACGTCAGGATAAACTACTTTTAGCCTTGGTGTGAAGGGATTAGCCTAGCATTGTGTCGAGAACGGATCATTTGGCAGTGGTATTTCTAAGAAAAGAAGGGAAAATAGCTGAAGAGTAAAAAGCCTTGTGTTTTGAATGTTTCTTTATGTCTTTGTGAACAGGGAAGCCTCGACAACATCAGCATCATCTTGGTTTGCTTTCCCGCTGCACCTCAGTTATCACCGGAAGCTCTGCATCAGGAAGCTGAGCTGGAGGACTTCCTGGAGTGCAAAGTTGCTGGTATATTGCATATATATCCAGTATATCTGATAATTACAATAACATTAAAAAAACACAATTTCTCATTTATGAATAGTTCTCTTCAGCAGCAATGTGTAAATCCTAAGTAATTCTATTGCAATGCAATATGAATGAGAATTTTGAAAGAGTAAAAAAACGATGACTGCTATATCTGTTTCTCTGGAAGATATATTTGATGAATTGAGTGCCAGAGGAGATGAGCCAGATCTGCTGTCAGTTCTTACTGTGTTGGCTTCAACGATGATACCTGGTTTGCCACCAGGGGGCGGCCTTCAGAGCAAGTAAGTGCTTGTGAGCTGCTTTATTTTTTGACCTCATGGAAATATTTCCAGTTTTTTCAATATTTCAATAATATTAATATTGTCTGTTTGTTTTTTGTCTCATAAAAACGCATGTACATTTTGAACAGCACATTTGTAGAGATTGTAGAGATGGATAATGAATGTTTTAAATGGATTAAATTGTCAAGATGATGAAAATGATTAGTCAATAATTTGTTTTCTTGTGGTTTTTGTTGTTTTATATATACATTGTTTTTAATATATTTTAAATATTTTTTAAATATATATTTATTACAGTATATGTATTGAATAATAATTAATTAATCAATTAAATAATAAAATTGTCTTCAAAATCACACTTATAATCTCATGTCAGGGCATAAATGAACAGAAACAGTGTCAATCTCTAATAATGTAAACTTTTGCAGGAGGAACTGTATTATTTCAGCTTACTACCATCAGAAGGAGGTGCGGCGAATTCGATTAGCACAGGTAAGATCAAATCAGAACTCTTGATTTGATTACATGAATAAACCAAATAGATCTGTGTTTTTTAGTTAATAATAAGTCTAACGTTAAATGACTCTGTGTGGTCTTGGTACAATCTTTGAAACCATTCACAAGCGTTAATGTAAAATGTAACTTGTTTAGTTTTTTGTTTGTTTGTCTGTTTTTCTTTAATAGTTTTTTTTCTTCATTCTCTTTTCTGTGTTTCAGGAGTTCAGTCCAACAAATGCCAATTAGGCTTCATTAAATATAAATACTTAATGATGTGTTAAATCAGGAAACGTGATATGATTAGATAGAATTTATTTAAAATTTAAAGAAAAAAATGTTAGTGTCTATGTTGCAAAGCTGTGCCACTTTCCAGGATGATGAGGCCTGTACATTGCAGTGCTTTTGAATCTGTAGATAATGTGTTATGTTCCGTAGATTCCTTACCAAATGTTTTTTATGACTCTCCTCAGGAAAAGGTCCAGCCACTTTAACTTGAGAATCTTTGACTTTCAAACTTACATATCCTTAAATGATCTATCTATCTATCTATCTATCTATCTATCTATCTATCTATCTATCTATCTATCTATCTATCTATCTATCTATCTATCTATCTATCTATCTATCTATCTATCTATCTATCTATCTATCTATCTATCTATCTATCTATCTATCTATATATCTATCTATCTCTGTCCCTCTCTATCTGTCTCTCACTTTCTCTCTGCCTCTACTTCTCCCCCCCTCATCTCTATTTAGTTCTCTCTCCCTCCGCTCTCTGTCTTTCTATCATGGTTTTTTATTTTTTGTTTCTTTCTCTCTAAATCGCTCTAGATTCACATGAAACGTTTCAAAAAAATTGCCAGTTGAACATGACCTCAGTGGAAAAGTTAAGGATTGTATACAAGCACTTACACATTTCTCAAATATCCAGTTCAATAGTATTTTACCCAAAATAGTGTTTTCCTGTCATGTTCTCTGCTGTTTTGCATGATCCGTACTGTGTTGCCTTACAGACCTTTGGAATTATGCCAATATATTAACAGTGTTCGATTTTCCTACTGGCTGTCAAATGAAATGATGCAGTGCTGTATCATGTTGTGTATTGATCTTTGTGCATATAAAGATATTTGTGGACAGTGGAGTCATGATCAATGATCGAAATAATAAACATACAGATCGGGTCATCTATGAAGTTTCTGTTTATTACGTATTGTCCTTCACAATAAGATATAGTGTATTATTAAACAGTATGTTTCTGAGTGAGATGGAAGAAAGAGGGAAGCTGAATGAGAGGGGGGGGGTAGCAGAAAAAAAGCAAGAGAAAGTGAAAAGAGAGTGAAAATGCAGAAGTGGTCTTTTTTAGAATAGAGAGAGAAGGAAGAGAGGAATTAAAGAGAGGGAGAGAACGAGTGAGTAAAGGAGAGCAACAAGGGCAAAGGACAAGAGAGAGAGAGAGAAATTAAAAAATAAAACAGAAGGAGATGAGTCACAAACATGAAGCAGCATTAACGTCGTCATCAGGGGGCAGCAGAGAGTCAATATTTATCACATCGACAGACATGAGCATTTTCAGGATTGACATTCCAAACGCACATTTGTCACATTTTTATAATTTGTTAATTAAACATCTTGTATAGGTTTCAAAAAAAAAAAAAAACCAGAATGTAAAATATCTACAGAGTAATTCGTCCAGCACTATAAGGGACTTTGATGCTTTTATATGTTGTAATTATACGTGTATTTTCAGCATAACTGATGCGAGATGCTGCTACGTGCCGTCTGTGTGTGATGTGACACTTGTGCCGTCTCAGTTTAAGTGCGATGGCTACTCAACAATCAGACTGTTCTGCTCAAGAGACTCTGAAGGATCTCAGTGTGATTGTTCTCCACACCAGCCAATCACTTCAGTCTCAAAGTGACTCTGAGAAGTGATGCCACCATTAAAACCTCCGGCCTTGTGCTTAATGATGTAAAAAGATTGGTTAAGTACAAACATGCATCATCTTAACATTCAGTGCACTTATGATACGCTTGATAATCTGTATATGGTGTATCCTGATCTAAATGTCTGATTACAGAATATTGCCTGATTTTATACGAGCCGATTCAATTCTAATGCTTTATAGTAAAACTCTTAAACCAGTGATTAGTCTTAAACCAGTGGTGCCCACGCTTTCATCATATGAGTCCAAACAGGATTTGCTGTGAATTTTGTGGGCCATGTTCCTTATGAAAATTAAATGTAATTGTCCAGTTGCCATAACGTGGAAAAAAATGTTTTTTGTAAAACGACGATTGTCTGTATTTCGAGATCCAGGTTTTTTTCTCCAGGGTTTGTTCGCTACTATGTGCTTCAAAATGTTATGTTAATTGTTTTTTTTTTTTAATTTTAACACATTTAGAAAGTTCACTAGTGACAACCAAACATAAAACTAGAGAAGAAGAGAAAATAAGAGAAGAGAGTGTAAGAAAAATAGGGGGGGGGGGCATAAAGTAAGAAAAACAAAAGACAAAGAGAGAAAGACATGGAGAACAATAGAAAAAATGGATTAAAAAACAAAAGAGGTGTGGGGCATTATAAAACAGACTGGAGAGAGATAAAAAAAAAAAGAGTAATAAAAAGAAAAAAAGCTAAAAAATTTTGGAAATTTTACTGTGATAGTTTAGCATAAAACTCTCGATTTTTCTTTAGATATGTCCTTTAAATTAACAAAAGATATTGTAATATCTGTTCTGTAATATCTAATGTAATTTCTTCCACATGACTTAAAATCCCTAAAAATGCATATAATATAGAAACAAAGCGGGCCACATGTAACAACTTCACGGGCCGGAATTGGCCCACGGGCCACAGGTTAGGCATCACCGTCTTAAATCCTCAAAAAAAAAACCTCCAAAACCAGCATCTCTAGAGCTGTAGGTGAAGCTACCTGTCTACGCTTGTCTCTTGAAGCCGGTTATTCATAATGGCAAAGGCTCCGACTCCACCGGAAAAGCCGTTTTGCCGAACGTGGCTTTGCCTGGGATTCCCGTGAGCGGTTTCCGACAGTTGCTTCTGCAGGATGGCCAGAGAAACCTTGTTGGCCATGAAGTCATTGACGGAGATCATCTCACCTGACAGTCTGCGGCCGGTCAGATAACCTCCGTCTGCCCCCGCGCCGGCGTCCGTCTCACTATCACAAACCGTTTCCACTGATGCATTAGTCAAGCGCTTTCCAGAAGCTTCTCGGGGAGGGGCGGGGTGGACGGCGTTGCGTTTTGGAGGCCGAGAAGCTCCTGGCTGGGGATGGTGGTTGTGCTGGTGGTGTGGGAAGCAGCAGCGACAGCAGGCCTGACTCCGCCTCCTGCGTGGTCGGCCATGACAGCGGCACTGGGCTCGGCTGCACTCCACCCTGGCCAGGATCCAGTTGAGCGTCTGCTTGATAATGATGGATATGACGTTGAACAAGGAGTAGATGCAGCACACGCCCATGAGGATGAAGAGGCAGTTGCCCAGACGATAGGCTTCCTGGGCTTGGTAGCTCTCTCTCTGGCTGCTCACCAGATCCCCAAAGCCAATGGTGCTGAAGGCCACGAAGCAGAAGTACAGGGACTCGAAGTAGTCCCAGTCCTCCATGGCGGAGAAGAGGGCTGAAGCGCTGCAGGCGATCAGCAGGGCGGCGATGCCCAGAATCAGCATCACGTAGTAGACGGACGGCTTCCATCCCTCCAGACTGTCGTCCTCGCTCCTCGACTCCTCGCCGCCCACGCCGGAGCGCCGCAGCTGCCGCTCGTGACACCAGCGCATGATGTAGGCCAACATGGTGATGATGCGCTCCAGGAACAGGTTGAAGAAGAGGATGGTGGCGGCGCAGCCCAGGAGGCCGTAGAAGATCAGAAAGATCTTGCCCGCCACTGTGACGGGGGTCGTCATGCCGAAGCCTGGAGGGTTAAAGGAAACGTGATTTTAAAATGCATTTCACCCGTATAGGACAAAAACACACGCTTATGATTTACATTTTTGACTTTGGAATTAATCGTGCAACAAGTTTTTTTTTTTTTAGTTATTTTTTTCCTAGCCACTGTCGCAATCCAGCTTGCTCTTCTGGTCATAGTCTATGGTTCTGGTCATAGCCTATAGTCTGAACAACAATGGACATATTTTTCCTTTTTTAATTGACTTTTTTCCCCCATATGTTTTGAATTCATATAAAAAATGGGCATTTTTCTTTTAAAGACTTTTTCACATAGCGTCTATATAAGCGCTATATAAATAACCTTGAACTTGAACTTAATGCATACAAAGACGTATTCCTCCAATGTAAAAATAATGTTCTATATTAACGATATAGAATGTTGATATTTAGTTTTTTTTAATTAAAAAGTAAAATTTAATTTTTTTTTACTATTTTTACCTAATTACCCTCTTTCAGTAAATATATCCATTCACTCCAATTAATTACATAATTAAAATGCATTTATTCATGTAACTATATTGATGCTGTAAATATATTTACAGAAACAGGATGATTATGCAAAAATTGTAATATATATATATATATATATATATATATATATATATATACACGTATATATTTATGTCAGGAGATATCTTCTGATAGACACAATATTTAAGTAAAAGAGACTATAGAATTAATTCAGTACACATTTATACATTGAACAGGAAAAAGCCTACAACCATTAGTGTTGTTTCCATCATGTCAAGTCAAAATTCACATGACCAAAAGACCAAAAAGACCAGAAAGTTTTATGGTCCATATTACAGTATTACTCCATTGACACACTGTCAATATTCCAACCACATACAGCAAAAGCAACACACGACTCTTCTTCAGGACCCTGGTGCTTCAGGGAACAGAACATACAGTACACACAGAACAGAAGAGAACATCTAGTACAACACTGGGCTGGGGACAAATAATAAATACGGTCAGTAATAAAACAAGTGCAACGACAAGACACAAAGACAGGACAGACACTGACAAGATGCACAACAACTAAACCAATAAACTATCAAAAACGCCACTAAACAACGTAAAAAAAAAAATAGAATCTGATAAAAGGCCACCTCCAGTAGAAAGCCTCCTCCAATATAAGGAAACCTCCAATATAAGGAAACCTCCAATAGAAGGCCACCTCTAATAGATTTCTACCACCAAAAGAAGGCCACCTCCAATAGAAGGCCACCTCAAATGGAGGGTCACCTTCTAATAGAAGCCCACCTCCAATAGAAGACCACCTCTAATAGAAGGTCACCGTCAATAGAAGCCCACCTCCAATAGAAGGCCACCTCTAATAGAAGGCCACCTCCAATAGAAGCCCACTTCTAATGGAAGGCCACCTCCAATACAAGACCACCTCTAATAGTAGGCCACCTCTAATGGAAGGCCACCTATAATAGAAGGCCACCTCTAATAGAAGGCCACCTCCAATACAAGACCACTTCTAATAGAAGGCCACCTCCAATAGAAGGCTACTTATAATAGAAGGCCACCTCTAAAAGAAGGCCACCTATAATAGAAGGCCACCATGGCGGAAGGGTCAAAAAACAAACTCAGGTGAACTAAACACAGGTTACGAATAACCGCAACAAACTCACCAATAGTAGAAATCACAGTACCAACAAAGTAGAAAGCTCCTGAGAAATCCCAGCGAGGCCTCAGTCTGTCCACCCGGATCCCAGCCGCAAAGGCCTCCTCGTACTGCTTCAGCAGGTTCCTCAGCGCCTTCAGGTCCACGCTGCTCCGCTCGGTGAAGTTCACCAGCTGCTCCTCCCAGCGTCTGTGAGCTCGCAGCTCAGAAGGTCGCTCCAGAGCGGAGAACACCAGCGCTCCACACAGCAGATAGAGGAGGATGAGGGCCGCCAGCAGACCGAAGCGGGCATTGTCCTCGTTCAGGTGCAGAGGGAGGCAGCAGTTCTTGCCGGCATCACGTCCCCGTGGCATGACTTAATCACGGACACACACACACACACCAAAACCATCACAACGGCAGAGGTGTAATGAGTAACTGAAAACCATACTTGAGTAAAAGTACTTACTGTCAAAGTTACTCCATTACAAGTTACAAGCCTATTCCAAGAAGACTTGAGAAAAAGTCACAAGGTGTCCCATTTTAAAAGAACTTAAGTATTTTACTCGTACTGAATTTAGGCTAAAAAGCAACACAAAGAAATATGGAAAACAAGAAACTCTTTAGGTCTTATTTCCCAAAATTGAGATGTAATTTAACACCTCGTTGTTTCAAAATGGCAGAACAAAAAAGATAAAAAAGAACAAAAATCAGCTTTGGTCAAACTCAAATGTGCAAAAAAGTGCAACCCCTAATACACGTTCATAAATAGCAGCGACATCGTCTCGTCCGTCCAACAAATTAGCCGCGGAAAACGTAACAAGTAGCATTAAGTGTCCCTTCAAATGTAGTGGAGTAAAGAGTACAGATACTCAGATCACAAATGTAGTCAAGTTGAGGGTAAAAGTTGCTAATATTTTTGATACTCAGTACAAATACAAACTAGCCAAAAATACCTAAGTAAAGCAACAAAGCCAATTTACTCAAGTACTTTTACACCTCTGTCTCACACGCATACATGCACACAGACGCACCACAGACTGGAAAGCAGATATAGTCACATGAAATCCTGCTCCAGTCTAGACGAGCACTGGAAAGAAAAGCCCAAAATTTCTCCATTAACATTCTCCCGAACTTATAACTCCATCGTTTTCCTCAGAGCTGCTGTGAAGGTGATCCTGATCTGCTGTGATGACACAAGGCCTTTGGTGGAAAGACCTCAAGATCCAGACTTTATGGGAGTCAGGAGCCAAGAGTAAGACTGGGATCTTTCCCTGCGACTGGAGCATAGTGTGGCGGATGGAAAGGATGCTTTTGTGTGAGATCATTATTCAGGTGAGGCTTTCTCTGCGAACAACACAAGAGTGAGAAAAAAATGAAAAAAGATTTCAGACAGTTCTGTAAAACCGTCACACACTCGGCAAAATACTCAATTCTCACATTAAACACAGCAAATGTATGATTAAATAAAATACAAGTGCATTTATTAGAATTAGGGACTACTTTTATTGAAACAAGATTAGATTAAAATGTGAAATTAAAAAGATACATTAAAAATGTATTAATTACGATATTAACACATATCCAAGTCAGCATTTGTGAACTTAAGTTTAAGAAAAGAGCCTTATAAAAACTTTAGAAAATAAAAACATGGTCTGCATACCTGATTTTTGGCACCACTGTCAATTCCGTAAGATAAGCATCACCCCAGAGTTTAAGAAAATTGTGTTTTAACAATTTAGCTTTTTGTTCATGGCAAGTGTGAATCCGTGGCTGTTCGTGATTGAATGATGCTGCTGAGCAACAGTGTCAGAGAGAGAGAGAGAGAGAGAGAGAGAGAGAGAGAGGGAGGGAGAGAGAGAGGGAGGGAGGCAGAGAGAGAGAGAGAGAGAGAGAGAGAGAGGGAGGGAGGGAGGGTACAATATGCTGTGTGATGAATCTGTGTGCGGAGTAGAATGCTTTATATCTATTAAAAACTTTGTTGTGATTTGTTCTAAAATGATGCTTTTTGTTGAGAGACACATATTTAAATAATTTTGAGTTTTATACAGACATATCGTTACTTTTACGTAATAGGACGTTCTCCTAAGACTTTTTATTATAAACGCGTATCTTAACTTATTGTGTTTATACGAACAAAATAGGTAATTAGTTTTTTGTTCATAAAAGTTTCATTAAATGTTGTGATTTCCGCACACCTCAAAGCCCTAAAACATACAATCTGAATGGCGAAACAATCAATGAGAGGTGGACTTAATTTACATATATTTGCATTGGAATGTGCACGTTAATGCATTCAACGGCAAATCAACTAGCTGAGACGAAAAGATAATCACAGCAAACGCATTGTACAATCTAAAAGTTCAATATTAGCCCTGGAAAAAAAGACAAAAAAGTATCACTCAATGTTTTGTGTTTTAAAGCAGGCATTAATGAAACATGCCTAATCTGTTGTTGTCATATCTAATATCTTTGGAAAAAATCCATCAAAACCAACACACAATGTTGATATAAATATAAAAAAATATATAAGTTACAGAGAAAAAAAAAATAAGAGAGAGAGAGAGACCTAAATATTTAGGTATTGTAATTGTATACATTTTTACATATTTTTGTGTTTTTTCACAATGCTAGTACATATACTGTTTCTACATATTAAAGTTTGATTTCAAAAAAATAAAACTTAAAGCATGTGAGTGCGTGTGTGTGTGTGTGTGTGTGTGTGTGTACTCTCTATTTCTACCGTGAGATTGCTTAGATGGCAGACTGACTGAGACTCCATTGCTTTGTTCTCTTTGACCAGCCCACCCTTGCCTTTCATCTTGGTTGCCAGCCCACAAGACTCAGCCACCCCCTCCATCATTTGAGTCCTGGTCATTGCTTGTAAGTGCACAGGTGCAGTGGAGACACACAGGCGCGATATCAAAAGAGTGCCAGGTATTTTATTCATAAAGTTTGTCTCATCAAGCAGGTTCTAGGCAACTGTCTATGCAAGAATGATGAGAAAAATATTACATTAAACAATTCTGGTCTCAAGCTGCAGCCATAATCAGGGGTTTGGACAGTAAGTGGCGCTCTGTTCCTGAAGCCATCATCAGGTCTGAGACGTGTGATCTGCATAATGTGATTCGTGATGAATATAGTAACAGCTCATTATGGAGACGGTCCTCTCCCTTTTTTCCGTTTCTCTTTATCCACCTGATGCTTTTCTTTGTGTGCTTGTGTAGTCCGTGTTAAAATCAGCGCTTGAAACCGGCTTTCACACTGTTGTACATGAATGAGTCATTGTCCGGCCTCAGCTGCACCAAGACCAACACAATCCAGTCACGGCCACTTGTGACGCATTACAATTTGTTATTACAGGTTTCAAATTATGATGACTACATGTTTTTGGTTAAAAAAAAAAAACACAGATATAAAGACAAAAAAGAAAATACATTCTGATTTTAGCCAAACTTTCTTTAATTAACAAGGTTTTAACCATATTGAAACCACATTAGCTTTGATCGAGCTTTTGAAAAAAACATTACACTTTAATTCACTGATGCTTTTCCATTTCTGTGCCACGTGGTGCTGGAGCCAATCCCAGCAACCATGAAGGCAGGACACACCCTGGATTAGTGGCCAACCAATCACAGAGCCAGACACACTCACAATTACAGGCCTTTTTCCAAATCTCCAAAACGTGGACTGGAACTTGAAATGACAGAGCTACACACTACCACAATGACTTAAAAAATTGCGTACTATTATAATACAGTACAATCAAAGTTACCATCTCACCCATAAATATGACATTGGTAATTATAATACACTTATGTTAATGAGAAGACAGAAAAGCGTATGTAGTTGATGAGACATGACAGTGTTCAGACAGAAGAATCTAAGGCCTGGACTCGGGCGGCAAACAGCAGCACGTTCTTCTCGACTTCAGCGTTGAGCTCTCGCTGAGACGCTCTGGGATTCTGCTTGACGAAGTCTGCCACGCTCTGGACACACTCCCTCTGCACAGAAGACAAATCCACAATATTTGAGATCTCTGGCTATGTTCTCCTTACTATATCCTAGTCTTAAATGAGCATTATAATTTGGCACGCAAAATCACGTTGTGTCTGGGGCGTCCGAGTGGTATTTATTTTTTCACAAAAATGTCCGGTTTTCACTCTTTACTTTACCGGTTTTACTCGTTCGATCATTACACGTGTACGTAGGTGCAATTAATTATTCAAAATGAATTAATTCAATGAATGAAATTGCGCGTCCCGCTTTGAAACAATACCAGACGTCTTTTGTCCCGTATTTTTTTATTAATTTTTTAAAGCAGCTTCTGCAAATCATCTTACACGCATTTTTAGACGTTTTACAAGACGTCACAAGGAGAGAGAGACACAGCGAGACAGGGAGAGAGAGAGAGAGAGAGAGAGAGAGAGAAAGAGAGAAATACTGTATTCAAATGGTTGATGCTTCTCCAGGTTTCAGAGCTTGTTTGTTAAGATTGTTTGTTATGTCAGACACATAAATATTAATTTATTACATTAATCGTTATAGTTAATATATTAATAAACAACATAATGCCCATGTAAAGAAAATTACCGATATTGAAAATTTTCAAAGTTGAAACCTTCAATATTATTAAATTATCTGTGATGTAAAAACGTTTTACATGACTGTCCAATAAGACCGCTCGCTAATAGAGATATTATAGTTATTATTACATATACAGTGTTGTACGAGCTGGATTTTCTAAAAGAAGAGTAGATATTTAGAACATAATTTCATACTATCAATTATTCATACTATCAATATTAATTAATTAATTAAAATAATGTTTTTTTAGATATTATATTTTACATGTTTATATTATATTTTTATTATTAAGATTACATTTTAAATTGGATTCCAGAAGTTAGTTTTGCACCCCTGAAGCATATTAGTGCATGTTCATCAACCTCCGAGAAGCCCGTCTGAATTTGTCTCGAGGCCTCTTTTTAGGAAATGAAGGTATGGTCACCCTACTTTACATAAAAACATAAAAAACACACATACCCTGAAAGCATCGATTTGTCTTTGCCCGGTAAATCTGTCCAGAACCTCACGGGCCACCTGCATCCCGGTGACCGCGGTCAGGAAGTCCTTACACTGGACACTGTCCGTCTTCAGCCAGCCCAGCAGAGCGAGCTGCGGTCAGACGATCACACGGATCCGCGTAAATAATAAACCCGATAACGTAAACAAGCATTTTAATGAAGAAAAATAAACGACATATTTAAACCCGACAAACCTGCTGGATCAACTGGGCATCGGTCATCTCGGTTGGCCCATTTAATGCTGCCATGATTAGTTTGAAGTGAATTGTTAATTTAGAAACAACGCGCGTTTTTATCGTGCGCTTTAAATGAGATTTAATGACATAGACAACTCGCACAACTTCCTGTTTACGATAGCTTCTTCTTCATTGCCCGTAGTTACAAGCTTTGTTTGTACAACTGCGCCATCCAGCGGAAGGATGTCGCAACTGACCCTTAACTATTGTACAACAGCGTGAAAATTCAAACAGGCTAAAGAAAAGACAATTATTTTCAAATGATAAAAAACATTATTATTATTTTTTTAATAATTAAAATGTCATATTTTCCAAAAAAACACTAACAATATTCTTTTTAAAAGCTTTTTAGATTGACACAAGTTGTGATTTTCATAAAATAATTAGAATACATAAAGGGGGAAAACGGCATTCACTTTACAGTTTAATGTTATAATAAACATGAAATGAGTGCCATGAGTGAAAAGAAGAATTTAATAACAGTGTCAAATACAAATAATACGGTGGTACGTGATTTATTAACTCGTCGTAAAAAGTGATTCCTCGCATGTCATCCCACGACATCCTGCAGATTTCCAAGAATCCTGTGTCTTCCACTGAAAGTAAAAGAAGTCTGCTGCTGTTTGTTGGAGTTCCTGCAGTTCTTCAAACACACCAACACATCTGAATGATCGTCACACGTTCTCTTTAGACTTGCTGAACGATCCGAGCTGTTTTGTGTTCGCGTCTTTAAGTTGTTCGAGCTGCCGTTGTCCGCGCCGGTAAAGATATTCTATATGCATGACGTTACTCTTCTGGATCAGGGAATTGGCGCGGAATTCGTCGCGTATTCGCGGGATAAATCCCGGTTTGTTCGCAGCTGCTCGCAAAAACAGCCGGTACAGCGACAGGACTTGTTTCTGAAGCTTGCTGTGACGTGCCATGCCAGTAAAAGATGCGTTCAACGGCAATCTCCAGTCCAACTGCGGGAAACGCACGGTAAAATAAACAACAGCTCATTTGCTTTTAATAAATATAGACACATGTGGATAGAACTACAATTACCGAAACACCACTTCTTCACTTCCGCCTCGATGGTCCTCTGGAATGACCAGCGCGCATTTTATAGCCCAGACAATAGTGTCTGTTCGTTTCTTCGGTTAGAAATCCTTCGTACAGTAAAAGCAAGTACAGATGATTGGTTTGTGAGATCTAAAATTAGTTTTTTACTACTTTGACCCCAAATTGTCCATCCATGTCCCTGGCTTCCTCGTGGATGCCACGTGAGTTTCTTAGCCGACGACCGCCACCTGGTGGCCACGGTGAATAAAACATGGCACAAGGACAAGACACTCGTCTCATATTTAATTAAGTAGGCTGCAAGACGCGAGTATATAATGTATACAAGACACTGCATAAACGTCTTCATTGTAAAATAAACATTTGTTATTTTAATAAATATATGCTTTGATAAACATTTTTTTTTAATATTTGCTACAAAACTCTTTACAGACACTCCAGTTGTCTATTATTTCTACTCAATACATATTATGTATTTAAAGAATAAATGGGTGCTTATCTTATTCATAGACATACAACTAACATGAATGAAAAAAGGCAATAAAGGATTACACAGTACATTCACGAATCTTATATTCATTAATTATAATCTTATAATAAAATTATGCTGTTCTAAAAGACATTTCCATTTCAGACGTACATTTCAATCTAATAAATCAATATCAACTGAAATCACAAGACATAGTATACTTTATACACCTTATCCGAGAAAGTAAAAATACTATAGATACAGTAAAATACTACTATACCGTAACTAAGATAAGCATAGTATTGTATATAGAGATTTATTCAGTGCATAGTTTAATAATGCAATAGAGTTTCAGGTTCAAATTAAATCCTGAGGAAGACATTTTTAACTTGCAATCTAGCAAGCTAGAAAAAAGAAACTTTTTGTAATCCTAGTTTGGCACAGTTATTCATGTTTTGTCGATTGAATGCATAACTAGATAGCAAGGCACCAAACTGTCCACAGTAAAGTAAATCTGGGAATCTGCACAGCCCTGATGATGGATCTTCTAACTCAAGTAAGATTAGACCGGATACTGAGCCTTACAGTCGCAGATATTCAGCCAGAAAGACAACCAGGACCTTGAGGAGATTCTCCACAGTGTGACTATGAATCTTATCCGCTGTGTCTTCCATCGTGTGCTTGAAAGATGGGAAAGGCGTGGCTATCATGTGCAGCACAGGAACTCCTGGAGTGTGTGTGTGTGTGTGTGTGTGTGTGAGAGAGAGAGAGAGAGAGAGAGCTCCTATAGATGAGCAATCCTGAGATTGGCAATGACTGAACGGTCATAAACATCCGCTTGTCATGCTGATGGATGCCTCACCTCTCTGAAGAAAAGGGAGATGATCGTCTTCCACTGGACCCATGTCCAAATCCTTTCTGAAGTAGCTCTGCTCATTCGGATGGGACGAAAGAAGGCCCAACTGATGAAGTCTTTTCTCTAAAAGGAAGAATACACACACACACACACACTGAAAGGTTAAAAGAAAAGACAGATGTAAGATGAATCCTTTCATACTTTGGATACTAACTATTCCATACTTATCTGGGCTAAGATGAGCAACTGTGATGTAAACTATGCTCAAAGCGGAGTAGCAATACTAATTTCATTGTAACCCTGTGATACAATTACAATAAAGGTTTTCTATTCTATTCTATTCTATTCTATTCTATTCTAATTGTACAGCTTGGTGTGGTTTACAAAAAGTTTCACTGCACTGATGTTTTCCTTAAAAATGGGCATTGTTTCTCACTTCCTTTCATTTACTCCTTAAATTCTAGGAAAAGAAGTCAGTCTAACCAGCAGCTATAAGGCGGTCGAACCAGCGAGCCGTGTTCTCAAAGTGATTCACAAACAGGGAATCCGGAGCACCGATGAGATCCAGCAGAACCAGCAGGTCCTGCAATAATAAGATTTGCCCTGTGAATGGAACCCCGTGTTCATCACGTCCAGGGATCTTCTGGATCTCACCACAGCGTGCAGAAGCGTAGTTTGCTCAGATCCGGGTGGGTGAGGAACGCGAGACCAGTGGTCCGCCAGGTGTCGTGAACCGTACAGTGAATCAGTCTGAGACTTCTGCTCAAACGCCTCCTCGCCATCGAAGAAAACCAACTGGAGAGTCACCCGAGACATCTTTAAAACACAAAACATTTTACTCAGAAATAAATTAAAAAATGTATCATTGCATTTTTAAATTAATTGTTACTGCTATGACTTATTTTTAACTCAAAAACATATTAAATTCAAACCTGCCTATATAAAACAACATTATTTAATTTGCAATATTATTTAAATTGCTTAATTTATAATATCTATTCTATTTGTCTAATTGCTTTGAAAATTAATTGATAAGTTTTATTTTATTTAATATCTCAATTCATTTACTAAATAAAATGACAGGACGTGAAATAGCGAAAAAACACGCATACTATCCTATGATATTTTTCGATTGTACTTCTAAATATTACAGTAAAACATTTTCTGACATTCATTTTTACAAAAAGAAAAAGAAATGTTTTACTGAAACCCAGGAATTTTTGTTTCCATTGTAAGATGGTTGGAATACAGAGTGTTAATAAATGTATACAATTAATTAAAGTTATTAAAAGCATTTATTTTCATACATTAATTTGGCCTATGAGAATCATGTCTCGTGATAAAGTTATATAACAAAAAAAGTGATATGTTGCTCACCAGTTGCTTGTGCTTCTTTAGATGCGGGTCCAGTGCAGTGACCAGTTCCAGCATCATAGCACACGGAACCGCTGAATCACTCGCACCCACAAACACTTTTCGTGGTTCATGGGGATCTGGAGGTAAGACTTTTGAGTCATAATGACAAGCCAAAAGCAACCGGCGCGGGGCCGCGGGGTCTAGCACCGCCATCACGTTGGAGAAGCTAACAGGGCCACGAGGGGTTTCCGAAATGAAGGAGTCCACTTCAACTGACCAGCCTGCTGACAGAGAGTCCAGCTGAGAAAAGATGTGCTACGGTCACAGAAGAGACAAAAAAGGCAAACGAATGCGAAAAAACAAATCAGAGTTGACAGAGTTCACAGTCAAGAAGAGATCATCAAAAACACTATTATCTATTGATGCATACGTTTTTAAGTATTATATTCAGTTCTGTTTTATAGAGTTTCTGGCGGAATAAATAATTCCTCATTGTGTGTTTTATAAAAAACAATGCATGTCAATCATTCTAAATATTGAGCTACAGTATTTGTAAATTATTTTATTTAATTAAAGAAGTGTCTTACTTTTCGAACAGTCCGGCTGCCGCGACTTCCAGGCTGTCGTTCGATGAGAATGGGCCGGAGAAGAGAATACCACAGTCTTCCCCAGCTCACCTGTGAGACCAGGCGCTTTACCTGGGAGACGGTGGGCTTTCCTGGCTGGTGATTCAGCTACGAACCGATAAAGATGGACAATTGAATGGATTTGTGCACAAAAATGCATACATTGCATCAAACTGATTATTTTTGTCTCACTTTGTCTTTGAACAAATCCGGAGGTCTGGGGAGTAAGTCGTGATCCGGTGTGTTCTGGTTGGCCAGTGATATTGCCAGAGATAAGGTGATGGCCACCAGCAGGCACAGACTCAGCAGCAGCAGACGCACGCGGCACATCCGGGGATGATCACAGCGGGAGACCGAGCAGCTCAGTCTGATGGTCGATGCTTTGTACCTTATGCTCTTCATCTTGGGCTCAGACTCTCAAAGAACCTCACAGTGATGAATTTGCCTAGAAATAAAAATTAAAATGAAAAAAAGCTAAATGTTACGCCAATATCTCTCTCTCCCTCTTTCAATGGGAAATGCCTTTTACAATATGAATGTGTGTGTGTGTGTGTGTGTGTGTGTGTGTGTGTGTGTGTGTGTGTGTGTGTGTGTGTGTGTG